>RDPX01000180.1:684173-730706 GCA_003991215.1 Morbakka virulenta | reverse complement strand
AGCTGTATGCAGAATAGGAGGCTTCGTTGGTTTGGTCATGTGGAGAGAATGGACAAGAATGCTTGGACAAGTAGATGCAGAACAATCAAGGTGGCAGGAACCACTGGCAGAGGAAGACCAAAGAAAACATGGGAGGAAGTGATATGGATGGATCTGAAACAAAAAGGTGTCAGCAGAGACTTGGTGAAGGATAGGATAACTTGGAAGTCAATTTCAAGAAATCGTCCAACACATGCTAGCATGTAAACCGGACGTTAAACCGAATATGATGATGATGATGATGATGATGATGATGACTGTATAATTGAATGACTCTTAAATAAGATTTAATATTTGTGCAAAACTCTTGATTGCTTCCATTTTCAATTCAACAAACTCGGTATATCGAACTTTTTTATTTCCCTTTGAGGTTCGTTATATCAAGAATCTACTCCAGTTGATTTGAAACATGATTTCATGATATTCCTGTAGTTGTTGAATATTGATGCCATGATAGCATTATTTCTCTATGCATTTATGCTGTGTGAATGAAGCTGTGTGAATGAAATGTAAACCCAAAGTTTCACTTTTCTTGAAAAGTATTGGTGGGGGGTGGGTGGCTGCCCATCCTTGCCCCCAAGTGTCTGCCACTCCTGAAAATATGTCAGCCAGTGGATTGTGACTCATAATCATGATATTGTGAGGAAAGTTTTTTTAAAGAAATTAGAAAATTTAAACTGATAGTTGTAAAGTTAGGAAGGAACAAACAGTTGGAATTGATGGTACACACATGTTGGCACACCATATATTGGTTCCAAAATGTGTCAACCAGTGGGTTATGGCTCAAACTTAAATACTATGAGCAGATTACAGAGTTTGTTTAAAGGGATTAGGAAGTTAAAATATGGTAAAGGCAGGATGCACACCTGAACCGGCACATTTCGTATTGATTGAGTACACAACCTATTGCAAAGGACATTACCCAAAAAGCCAAGGAGAAGCCAAGCAAATGGGTGTAACCTCTTGTTGTAGTGTTAAAACAATCACCAGGGTAATATAGCATCTGTGTTGATATGAGGTGTATAAACCAAGTAACTATATTATGTGCTATCCAATCCTGACTGTTAAAGATTTTGTGGAAGACATGGGTAGAATACAGTATGTAGCATACTAGATTTGAAGTGTGGATTTTGTTACATTGAACTTGATGAAGAGTCACAGAACATTACAACATTTTTTATTCAGTGAAATGTTCAGATGTAACCACTTGAATGTTCTATGTTTCATCAGCACCAAGAGACACCCACACAATTTTTAGTAAGTACCTGATAAAATGCTATTTAAAATAAGTGGTAAGAAGATTGAAAAAGAGTCTACCAAGGTTTAGAGCTTTTAAATATGAGATTTTACATTGTAAATGGAGAGTGAGACCCATATAAACTAACTTTTATTCTGTACTTTTAAAAAATGCAGGTTCAAATCACATTACTAGTCAAAAGTGTGGTTGCACAAAATGGGCTGTGATGCTAAAAAGACTTTAGACCATGCTATGGCTGTCAAGTTGTTACTTTTAGCCAACCAGAACCAATAGCCCAAGTGAAACTACAAGGTGGACAATGACATGCTATGCTCTACTAATGGGGGAAGCACATTTATCATGGTAGATCATTACAGTTGATGCTATGAAATAACAATTTTGAGTAGTATAGAAAGTAATCGTTGCAATACTCCTTTTGGTTACTTCATACAAAATTTCATTCTCTGCATAATTCAGTAATTGCCCTCAATTTATGAGTAAGGAATTTGCATGCTTACTTTAAAATTATAGAATAAAGCACTGCCACTGTAGTCTTATGTGGTCACAAGTAATTGGAGCTGTATTATGTAGCTTTAGTCAAAATATTCAACGTTGTAAAGAGATGCTTGGTTAAACCTACAGAATAGAAGGATAGCTACAGCTGGGCTATTTTCAATAAAATAGCTAGTAAAGACATTAGAAATATTATCCTCTTTGTAGCAAATACAGTTCATTTCCTCCCATTTTTATGTATGTATTATTACTTTTTACAGTCTTGAAATAAAAATTTATTTAGTTGGGTGAGTTAAATCCCATGACTAAAACAACTATTTCTCCACATAACCCCCTAATTTAACCTTTAAATTGGAAATATACTAGAGTACCTGAATTGCATTGTAAAACATTCTGCTAGATATTTACGAACTGTTCCTGTCATGAGGCACAGCCTTAGATAATTCTTTTCCTGAAAAGTGTGATAGGTTTGTTGTTCTTTTTCAGGCACAATTAGGTACTTGGTAATAATTTTATAATTATTTTTGTCTCATGATAAGCCATTCTGAAAATCTATGAATAAGGAAGTAACAGTCAGTCTACCAATCTTTTCTAAAATACTTTTTAAAACACTCAGATATATTGTCCTGTGAGTCACATTATGAAATAAAAGTTTCTGTATATCCTTATGGTAACAAGAACCAAAAGAACTTCACTTCCAGTTCTGTTGTTATTTGTAAAGGTGCTAAGGAGAAATGAATGTTTACTCACTGTCTTTGCATTTATGGCAGAAATTTAATTTTGAAACTTTGACCCATGAGTCACAGTCCCATGAGTCACAATATTGAAACTACAATATATACATACTGGTGAAACTTATATAAGTATTTTTTCTGGCTTGATTGTGACTTGATTGGCAACTGGAATCTAAACAAAGTTATGGTGGTACCAATTGTTGGAGCTCTAGGTAGTGTTTTCAAAATGTTTCCAAACTTTATAAATGATATTGGAATCAAGCTAGAGGCATATCCTGTTCCATAAACTGCTATATTAGGGACAGCCAGCACTTGATTTCCTAAGAGAAAACCATGATGTTACCAAAAACTGGAATTTTTTTGCAACAAGTCACGGGAAAGGTCCAGTTGATGGTGTTGGAGCAGCACTGAAGTGCAGGGCATGGGAAAAGACAAAGAACTGATTGTGTATCATAAATGATTTAGAGGGTTTCATTACAGCTGATTCAGATGTAAAAAATGTGAAAATTTTTAAAATTACGAACACTGAACTAGAAGAGCAATCAACATCTTTCAATTTGTCAGAAATTTTCCAATCTGCAATACCTGTTCCAAAGATAAGTGAATGCCACACCCTTATTAGCTCAGGTAACAATGCTCTTGCCACAAAGCTCTACTCTTCTCAAAAGGTAAATGAAGATGACAAAGCTGATCAAGCCACAGAAATTCAACCTGGTGCCAGTAGTGACTGTGATATACGTGCTGGAAAAATGGTTGCTATACACTTAGTGGGTAAGTGCAAAGAAATAGCAAGTCTACATGGTGCTAGTTATGGAGACAAATGGTGAGGATGTCCATTTACTTTACATGGCTAGAGCAGGATGTTTTTATCATTGGCCTCTAGTAGAGGATCAGTCTTGGCAAGATAAAACTGATATAATTTGTATTGTTTCACAGCTGACCTATCGTATGAATTCAAGAGACCAATTAGAGTTAGCACCAAATGGCCTAGATTTTGTTGAAAAGAAAACTTTAGAGAGACATAATGTAAATCAAGTGCAATTTGCATAATTTTTTTATTTCTCAAATTGTATTTTAAAATGTTCCAAAAGTGTATTTACCATGAAATTGAGTTATTTATTGAATTGGTCCCATGAATCACGTTTTTTTGTCCCGTGAGTCACACTGCATTAAAAGCAATAACTAATTGCAAAAAATATTTTATCTGGTATTTTTTCTAGAAATTACTTCCCATATCATTCAACATCCTGTCCAGAAAGATTCAATAGATGCAATAAGTTCACTAGGAAAATGAAATTATGTAACACTTGTTGAAAAGATCAAACTCTAGCAGTCCTGTAAGTCACAACTATAGATTGTTAAGTTTCTTAGTTATAAGACGAAGTAACTACTAGCCATAATACTTTAAATGATCATTACCATATACTCTTTCATATCACTATCTAGTTTCTTTACTACCTTATTAGTTGGACTCTACAGATCATTATGAATTTGATAATTCTCCCCAAATGTCCCATGTTTCACCAAATGCCCCAGTCACAGTGAAATGGCTGAGATGATGCTTAGAAAGCAAATAATCGAATGGGGAATGCTGACATTGTTAATCCCAAAGACAAGGAAAGATTATTGGTATGTATAGATTGGTTTTGTCAATTTGCCAACTGGAAATTATTTGCCATGTACTAATTCAGAAATTTACACTCATATATGTGCTGCTGGTATCTGGTACAGCCATTGCAATTTGAAATAAGGGTAGTTTATTATCTGGTAAGTTACTCCTTTTTTCAATTTTCAATTTTTGTTTGTTTTATCTGACATTTACTTCTTTTGATTTGTTTACAGATCACCTACAAAGAAGTACCCATGGAAGATTTATAAAATGCAGGAAAGGTACAACAAAGCTTTAAACCACTTCTACCAAGCACAAACTAACAAATACATGAAGTTGGAGGGTGGCTCAGATGGTAATGAATCAGAGGTGTCAGGAGAAGAAGAAACTAAATTTGATTTTGATGTACCATCAAAAAATGGTACGACATTTCACTTGGTGAACTCTGACAATAATGAGTTATTACCACGTAGTCATTACAAAAAGAAAGCAAAAGTTATTCCTGTACAACCAGGAGGCATTTGCTCGAAACACTTCTGCTTTTATTTGGTTATCTGGGTTCTTCTTTTTATATTATCAGTAGTTGGTCTAACTTACTTTATTCAAAGAATTTTGGACCGTGTAAGTAATCCTAATGAACAATATATTAGAGGAAAATATCAAGTTATTTACAATAGAACAACATATATGAAAGAATCACATTTGAGCTCTTTAGTTACCCGTCAGCTACAGAACAAAATAGTTCCATGCAATGACTTTAAAAGTTCTTTAATATGGTATACAACACTTGATAAACTAAATACTGAAACAGCAATTAGAAAACTTGATGTAAACTTAGATGGCATTAATGATTTCATTGTTGGGTTTGGCACAGGTGCTGATGGCTACAATGTTCCAAAATCAGTTTGCCAGAAGTATTTTCCAAATATTTACCCTTGTTTTGGAGGAGCACTTGCTTTAAATGGTAAGGATGGTACTGAGCTTTGGAGGCATTACACACAACATGAAGTATATGCTGTTAACTGCAATGGAGATCTTAACAAAGATGGCATACCAGATTGTTTGATAGGGGGAAGAGGAAGTACTTTTGAAGCTATCAGTGGAAAAGATGGAAATTCATTGTGGAAGTTTTTAAACAGAGATGAGGCACTGGAGCCTATGAATACATACACTGCACAGTATGTTAGAGATCTTAATGGGGATGGCATTCCAGAAGTACTCCAAATTCATGGTGGAGATCCATTTTCGTAAGTATTGTTATTTACTGGTTGGTATTATATTAATAAATATTAGGGTTTAGTCAGACTTTTCAGCCTACGAAGGAAATGGAAAAAGTCATAGAAGGAAAGAAATCAAATTTTTAACATAAACATTCTTACTTTTCTATAAAGAGATGCCTGTTTACACCGGTAACGTAGAAGGACTGTTAAAGCTATTTTTCAATAAATTAACTAATAAAGACATTGTTGAAGGCCAGTTAGAAATATTGTCCCCTTCATAGCAAAATAGAGTCCATTTCCTCCCATTTATATGTATGTATTATTACTTTTTACTGTCTTTAGAAAAAAAAATTATTTAACCAGTTGTAATAAGTTGCATGCAGTTTACTTGAAATTAATAACTAATATTGGCTTGAAATTGTATTTCAGAAATGACTTTAAAATTACATATTATTTGGCAGATGTGTACATGTGCAGCAAAAGACTTTCTTTTCTTTAATTTCTGGTATATTGTAGATAGTTAATAATAGTTGTGAAAAGGTAATTTTTATTTTGTACAGGTAATTACCCAGATCTGGTGGGGATTTTAAAAAATGGGGTTTGTGCCAATGAGAATAATTTAATGAGAATTGTGAGAAGAAATGCACAGTAACAAATTCCATCTTTATCACATTGGAGCCATTTGTGGTATTATTACAACTTTTCTGTAATATATACACTGCCTCTTGGCATTTCTGTCTTGGCAAAATGAAAGGAGACTCTTCCTCAGAAAAAAATTTCTGGCATGTGGAGGAGAGGACAATCCTTCAGTTGTTATGGCAATAAAACCCAGAACACTCACCCAAGATGAGTAAGTTGTCAGGAAAATAATGGTATAGATGTCAGGAAGTAACAGTTGAGTTTAGTCTTAGTATTGCAGTGATAAAATTGTTGTTGACTGCAGATACATCAGAATTTAAGTAAAATGATAAACTATTAAGCACAACATTTTGTTGCACTTACTTAGTATTTCAACTATGTTTGGCAGGATCTCCAAAATAGATTGAAACATTTGAAATGTAATTGGCCTTTGTGACAGAACTAGTATATTGTCTCAGTTTAGATTTAATTACCACACAACTTCTAAGGATTAAGCAAGACTTAGTTCAAAGCTTTTTACAGCTCCATAGTTAATTCAGAATTTACTAGACACAACAGGTAGAAATAAGACCACAAATCCTTTATTTCAAGATATTACGAATACATATTCAAGAAGCAGTTTCAATAATTGCCAGTGATCAATGTTTCCTGTATTAACCATCACTAGATGAGCAGCCAAAACATTGCTTACTGGTAATAATCTTTATATTCAGTTTAACATCCATTTTACATGCTAGCATGTGTTGGATGCTTTCTTGAAATTGACTTCCAAGTTATCCTATCCTTCACCAGGTCTCTGCTGACACCTTTTTCTTTCAGATCCATCCTTATCACTTCCTCTCATGTTTTCTTTGGTCTTCCTCTGCCAGTGGATCGTGTCACCTTGATTGTTCTGTATCTACTTGCCCAAGCATTCTTGTCCATTCTCTCCACATGACCAAACCAACGAAGCCTCCTATTCTGCATATAGCTGCCAATACTGTCCAGATTCAATCTCCTTCTGAGTTCATTAGAACTGAGCCTGTCCTTCAGACTTATGTTGCACATCCATCTTATCATTCTCATGTCATTCCGCTCCATGCAGCTGACATCTTCAGCTTTTGCTGGCCAAGTTTCACTGCCATACATTATTGTGTTATGTACACATGCCTGGTAAACTCTACTTTTGATAGGTAATGGCAGAGCTCTGCTGGTTAACAATGGCATCAGCTCCCTGAACTTACTCCATCCACTGTTAACCCTTGCTGTTACACTTGCACCAGCTCCTCCCTCAGCTCCAAGGGTGTCACCAAGGTAGCAAAACTTCTGGACAACTTCAATTTCCTCACCCTCCAAATGCACTTTTCATATGTCTAAGTCACATGTTGCCTCTCCTTCTGTGCACTTCTTGCAGCTAAAACAGTTACTTTCTGTCAGTGCTTTATTATATTATATATATTTAACCAGTGCTTGCAAGTACCACAATAGATTGAGTTGCTCCCAACTCCCTTTCCACAGACTGAACAGGGAAACTTTCCTTTCTCCAATGGCTTTCCTAAATTGCGACCATTGACCATCTCTTTTGTCTTTCCCATGTTCACTCTCAAACTTTTGCCTTCCAAGCCCTTTTCCCAAGCCTTTAACTTAGCAAGTAGACCATCCAATGTCTCACTGGAGAGAACCAGGTCATCTGCATATAGCAATTCCTCTGGGCAATCCTTTTGAAACTCTCTTGACAGTGCTTCCAAAACACAAATAAAAAGCAGTGAACTTAGTACAGATCATAATAATCAGCAACTTAATGAACTTTGTTTACTTGTTTGATTTGAAATGCCTTGCTTCTGTTCCTTTAATCCTTTATGTATTGTTATAATTTACTTGAGATATTTTGAACTAAAAGTTTAGATCTGTACTCTCATGGTTGCTCACAACTTGGTACTCCCAGTTCCCCATATTGTGTGGTTCATTGCTCTCAAAATATGCAATGCATCAGCTGCTGTAGGAAGAGCCACTGGTTCATAAGTTAAGGAAGATGTTACTATTTTGACTTTATAGTTTAATTTATGAGCATTTATTTTTTTGTACACCAAGCAATCATTAATGAAAACAAAGTAAGCTCGATAAAAATTATCTGATTACAAATGAGCTGTATGCTCTACCAACAGTTTAGTTGGTAGAACATGTGGCCATTATACCCACAGGTACACATTTTTCACTCATATATGATTCTAAATGTTCTCCACTTATATTAACACAAAACAAAGCAAATTTATTTTGCATATAATTGCCATTCTGTATAGAAGTCAGTTAAGTTCAGTCAGTTGCTAAAAATATCAAGTCTGTTTTATTGGAAATTTGCCCCAAGACCCTCATACTCAATTGTTTTTTGCACTTAACCTGCTTTCGTTAAACACTATTTTTATGGCCCAAAAATTCAGAAATTTTTTTTATATCAATCCATTGTTTTTAGTATAATGAGGTAATGGATAAAGCAGTTGGGTGGTGGATGTAATAGCATTATCTCAAAAAGCTTGTGAGACTAGGAGAGAAATTATTGACTATACACACTATACACAGTACCACATATAACACCATGGGGCCAGGAGAAGGATCATTGCTAATGTCCCATCCAAATGATTACATAAAATGGACATTAAATTGTAGTTATATCAATGATGATGATGATGATGATAGTGTTATTGACAACCAAATTTTTAATGCTTCTAACACATGTTGTAGAAGGTAAAAATGAAATGAATCTGGAGCTAGATGCTCAGTCAACATAAATGTAGAAAAAAAAATTGAAATATATAAAGCAGATTGTATGTCAAAAGAGGAGAAAAAATACAAAGAAGTACAGAAACTTTAAAATACCATTGAAATTTTAGAAAGCAAATCTAAAAATGATCCGTAGGTTATTGACAAGATTTAAAGGATGACCGCATATTGAGTTGTGACTCACATGTTAATAGCCTTATAATGTAATTTATTGCTTGGTCATCACTGAAGGACTGAGTACCAGTTACCCCCTCACCCTTCCTCCTGGCATTCTTTTACACAGAATCATAAATGGTTCTTTTTTACTGTATTTTTCAAATTGATTAGTGATGCCTACAGTGAAAAAAGACTTACTGGGAGGATGATGATACTGAATGGTAAAACTGGTTCTATCTTAACAATGGATGAAATGCCAGACAAAAGAGAAAGCTATTTTTCACCTATCATATACACCCTGAAACACAATGGATCAGAGATGATAGTCTTTGGGACAGGTGGAGAAACACATCCTGGAGGACTGTGGGTAATACCACTGTTGGTATTTTTTTCAAGTGGTTTGAAGACTGCATACAGGATTTTCAGTGACAATAAGAAAGGTGAAAATATATATTGTTTTGTTTTTGAAGATACTCATACAATATTACAGTTAGCCATTTAACTATTTAGAAATAAACACAAACTTATATTTATACTTTTTGTAAATTTCTTTTTCTTTATTAAGACTTTATTTGCCCATAAATGAAAGAGCAGTGCACAGAATTTTTATGTGGCAACAAAAATATTAAAGAATGGGAACAATAAAAAGCATCCATGCTTAAGCTAGACTCAATACAAAAGTATAAATCGCCAGTGAATACTGGCTACAATTTTTTTATTTTTACTCTACTCCTCTACTTGTCTTTTTGTATTGATGCCTGGTGCAATACCTTGATTCACAGCATTTCTAGTGTTAAAAAATATTCATTTCCTCTTCATATTAAAACAAAAATGTCCACAATCTGTAGTTCTGTTGTAGTTGGACACTGATCTATGCAAATTTTGGAGTATGAACATTTAAGCCTGTACACAACATTGCTTCTGTTGGAATTTTCAACTTTTGTTTTGAAAGAAGGCATAACAGTTCTTAACTTTTTCAGTGTCATCACTATTGTGCATGGTTCATTTTAAAGAGATCATGCAAAACTTTCTGTCATTTTACCATGGCACTGGAGGAACAGAAGGTACTCCTCATGATTTGAAACATTTGTTAACTTCGTTTGTTCGTGAGTTATCTCTGGTATGTTCTTCAGGGCTTGGTTGATGATTGATTTATAAAATAATGGTGGACATTGAGTGTACTCTGGAGTTTGTCTTGCTTTTTCCAAACTTTAATTGAAATGTAACTACAAACTTTAAGCTCTTTGAGTGCAGTGGACAAAAACAGATGTACCTGACTGTTTGTATTGTCTATGAGCTAGAATATGATAGTTCAGAGGAAGGATATGGTACCATTCTATTATTTCTGTTTTATATATGGTATTTTTTAAATATTATACAACAAACTACAAAAAGTAATTAAATATGAAATATGCTCCAATTAAAATTATATTTTTCAGTAAAAATTATATTGTTAATTTATCAACTCGTAATGAATAAAACAACACTTTGGTATCTCCATGAACTCTGGTACAATTGGTTTGTTTTATACCTGTTAAGAGCCTCAGAAGATAAGAAATCAAAGGCAATTACACAATAAGTAATTTATTTTCTTTGTGTTTAATCTTCAACAATTTTTCATGCTTTTTGTAGAAAGAAAGGAAGAGGGATGGATTGACAGATAGATAGATAGATAGATAGATAGATAGATAGATAGATAGATAGATAGATAGATAGATAGATAGATAGATAGATAGATAGATAGATGGAAAAAATCACTAGCCATCATTCATACAAAATGTTAATATGAATAAGTCATAAAAAGATCAGATATAGAAATTTGTATGGTATAGCTATTTCAAATTTTCTTAATTCGTGCCCCTATCTACAGATCCCAGTGACAATATCAACGTAATGTTGGAGTGCATTCTTTGCTAACTTATTGCATTCAAATTAATGGTGCAAAATCTTTACAAGGGGATCACATAAAATTTTAAGAGGGCTTAAATCAATAAAGCATGTATTCAATTTTTTCCCTATAATACTTTTGAGTGATTCTGTTGAGAGTTGTGAAATTGAAAACAAATGATAGTATGTAAGGTGCTTAATTTGTATAATTTGATATTGAATGTGTTAAATGACTTCTTTAAATGAAAAAAGAGACATGTCAGTAATTCAGAATTTATTAAGTAGCCAAAGTTAATTTTAATAGCTTGTGCATGCTTAATATAGCAGTTCCAAAAATCAATAATGCAATGAGTATGGAATGTTGACAAACTGGACTGTTTATGAAACAGCAAGAGCTGCCTAGTTGCTCCATATTGCTTAAAATGGGACCAACAGATAGTTGTTGTCAGGCTCTGTTGGAGTCTAAGTGCTGAAAGGGGTGTTTTCTAGAAAGGTTAAAGAAGTGAAGTGAAATCTTGGTTGGAAACTGCATGAACAGATGTAGACATTTGGTGGCTGTAGCCCCTTTGGCAAGGACTGGGACTGAATGACAAGACATGATTGCTGGTGTTTATTTTTATGGTTGCCTTAACCCATGGAGATTCATAGTAAAGCAAACAAGTAAATAAATAGGACTTATGTATTATAGTTTTTTTGTGAATGTTGACACACTGGTTTTACTTGATAAAGTAATTCTGCAAATAAAATCACATTATCTTTTATTTAAAGCCTGTGATTCTTATCTTGGCATAACAAAATTTGTCGTTTGATCATATTCAGCCAGAATGGCAGTAAAGAGAAAATACTTTGTTTATTATATAACATATATTGTCTATTGGTGATTGAAGTAATAATTGCAAAATTAAATAGTAAGTCAATTAAAGTCAGATATGAGTTCTACTTGTTGATGCCATACCTGACTTGTCATATTCTTTAAGGCAACATATATATATATATATATATTGACTCTGATTTGTAGGCAAGAAGGTGTTGTATGATCACTAGTTGTGCTTTTTTATGATCCTCGCCCTTTTCCCTATATTGACAAAATATCATTCACATTGTGTCTTTTCCACTGGTTATTTAATTTAAATGAGTACCAAGAATAAAGTTTTAGCCAAACTAATCTTTACCATAATTGCATTGTTAAAATTCTGTACCTTGAAATGAATAATAGTTGCAGAAAAAAACCCAGAATGACATACATAAAAATAAAAGTGACAAATAATTATTAATACCATTTTTATTTTAGGGATGATGAATCCACCAGTTTTGATTGACCTTAATAAAGATGGACAAGTAGATATTGTTATGTCAGCATTTGGCACCTCAGTCTTAGCAATTGATGGAATGACATTTAAAGAAATGTGGAGAACTGATTTCCAAAACAGTGAGAGCTACTCGTAAGTAAAAGTACATTCCCACTTTACCTCTTTTGTAAATCTTTGTTGTGTAACAAGTCCAGTAGGTTTTATTTGCTACAGGTATTTACCAATGTTTACAACAAACAAATTTTTTAAACAATGTAATTTCATATTTTGATGAATTTTTTGCAAATGCTCTTTCCATATGAACTGGTAGGATCCAATCCAATACAGGTATGTTGCCCATGCATAATTTTTTTGGCTATTTGGAAACAAATTGGCCACCAGAATGGATTCACTGTATACTTGATCTTAATTCACCATGCAGAGTTTTTTTTGTGAGAGAGCTTAGAAAGTGTATGATTTTTACATGGTCTCTTAATTTTTTGAAATTAAGTATTATTTTATATATTATATAGTTGTAGTAGTAGTAGTAGTATATAGGGATACTACTACTACTACGACTATTACAGGGTCGACCACTAGGACTACCAGGACTATTACTATGACTACTACATCAACTACTACTACTATGACTACTACATCAACTACCACTATCACCATGACTACTACAACAACTACTACTACTATGACTACTACATCAACTACTACTACTATGACTACTACATCAACTACTACTACTATGACTACTACATCAACTACTACTACTATGACTACTACATCAACTACTACTACTATGACTACTACATCAACTACCACTATCACCATGACTACTACAACAACTACTACTTTGACTACTACTGCAATTACCACCATGACTAGTATTATGACTAGCACTATGACTACTGCTGCGACTACTACTACGACGACTACTACAACGACTACCTCTACGATTACTACTAAGACTACTACTATAACTAACACTGTGACTACTTCTGCGACTACTACTAGGACTATTACTACAGCAATGACTACAACTACGACTTCAATGACTAATACTAGGACTACAGCTACGATGACTACGATGACGACGACTACTACTACTACCACCAGCAGCAACAGCAAACGTCTGTAAATAAATATTGCTTGTCATTTCCTTAGTCGTTCCTCTTCTTTTACTTTCGGCTGCTCCCTTTTAGGGGTCGCCACAATGGATCAATCTCCTCCACCTTACACGCCCATCGCATCCTCCACTCTCAATCCTTTTTCATTCAAATCCTCATTGATAGCATCCATGTATCTCCTTTTCGGTCTGCCTCTCTGGTCTCTTTGCTTCTCTCCCAGCTTCCGTACGAGTGCTGTGCCTCTTATTCTCTCATTCCGAATCCTGTCCAGCTGAGTGACACCAAGTGACCACCGGAGTATTTTTAGCTCAGCGACTTCTAGTTCCTGCTCATGCTTCTTTGAAGTTGCAACCGTTTCCAGTCCGAATAGCAGAGCTGGCCTAACCACTGTCTTGTACACCTTTCCCTTCACTTCAGCCGATATCTTCCTGTCGCATATGACTCCTGTAACCTTCCGCCATCCATTCCTCCCTGCCTGCACACGCCTTTTCACCTCTCTGTCACAGTCTCCGTTACTCTGTACAGTTGACCCAAGAAACTTGAATTCCTCGACCCTCTTCACTTGGATACCTTGCATGTGTATTCCTTAGTCGTTCCTAAATTTTTTAAATTATCATGACAGATGTGCAAAAGTAAACATCACAATTTTTTTGGTGGTATTCAACCCTTGCTTTAATTTTTTTATGCAGCACGATTTTCACACAGAAATACTCTCTTTGACTTATCCGGATATTAATCTCGTTGTTGCCTGTAACTGAAGATCATTTTTATGTAAGTAAGTTGGAGCTAAAGAGCTTCATGATAAATTTTAATGAAACAGTTTGTAAATACCTTCCTTGTGTATGAATTTGGTTTTCGTTGTTTTGTTTTGTTTTGACTAGAGTCCCAGCACCTGGATATTTCAACAATGATGAAATTCCTGACTTTATGGTTAAATATAATGAAGGAAAAGGATTTCCTACGTATTATAATTCTAATGTAAGTTTTTCCTTTACCTTATTTGTAAACCTTAAAATTCATGTTTACGTCATGTAAAATGAAAGAAGAGGTATAATATAGCCGTAACTCCCAGCCACAAGAAGCAAAGAGCTATCTTTGATCCATTTTGGTTTTGTTAACAAATCGCTGATACTGACGGACTTTCGTTGACACGCTCCTTGTTTTTCGTATTGAGAAAATGTCGCTTGACGTTGGTTTTCTAGTCTGGGGTTTTGGTCGAGTCAAGTAGAATTCGGCTTTTTTTTAGGTGTTGGATTCGAACATTTCATTTTTAAAGTAAGAAAGTATGGTTAAATTTTCTTTTGTAGGATATAAAGTTTAAATAAATTTTCAGGTACATTTCATTTTCATGAAAGTACATTTACTGCAGTGCTCGCATTTGAAAAGTTATGATTCTGAAGGACGCCAATTACTCTGCGACATCACGTTTAATTTTTTCTTAAGTATATCTACGCCACTGACGGGGCACTGATTTTACTTTGAAAAGAAACATGCTATTCGGGTTATTTATTTATTAGCAAAATTGTTATATAGGCTACCGATGTCAGTACAAAACAGTATTCCTCTCGTTTCATGATAGATTCCAATATTTTTATCTTGCTTTTTTCAGCTGACCATTTTAGATGGAAAATCTGGTAAACAAATCGTTCATTCATATAAAACCTCAGGAGCGGCTAATTCATCACCCCTGAGTGTGAGTGTTGAAGGTGTTGGAAATGACTTATTTGTCTACTGGATTGCTGATTGCCTTGACCACGAAGGGGAAGGAGGAAAGTTTACGTTTGTAGAAGGAACCAATGTTCATGAACAAAGTCGAGCTGATACTTGTAAGCTCCGGTACCATACAAAAGGGTTTAGCAAGTTAAATGTTATGAATAAGAGAACTGGATTTCCTGGTGGAACTATATATTACTCTGGTTGGTAATTGTTTTTATACCATTTTTTTACTTAATGTTCAATTACCCCATTCTACTCCGTTTCATAATTTGTTTGTAATTTGATTATTGTTGTTTTAAGGCACATGATTATGATATCAAAAGAGAGGCCAGCGTATCTGTCGTCAGAAATCTAAAGATATATAATTGCCTGACCAGCTACTGTTGCCAATACCTCTTCTACAGCTTCTTAATCTACCACTACTACTACTACTTCTACTACTACTACTACTACTACTACTACTACTACTACTACTACTATACTACTACTACTGCTACTACTACTACTACTACTACTACTAATAATAATACTACTACTAATAATAATAATAATAATAATAGTAGTAATACTTCTGATATGACATCTTTAACCACCCCCACAAGTAGAGCCACTCGCATTTTTTTTAACATAATACATAAGAGGAACACTAAACCCTGTTTGAAAATAATTTTTATTGATAATGTCGGAAGCAAAACAAGACCGAACTTTTAAAAAACAAAGAGAAACGTAGTTTAATTAGAAAGGAAACCAAACTTTAATTTAGTTTATAAGTAATTAAAGGCAGATATTATTTTTATAGACTGCATGGAAAACAGTTGTCGTGCAGGAGACAAGAATTTCCCTGGATTACAAAGTTATGCTAATGTTCCTGTAAATGATGTAGGCTAACATGTAGATTGGCCAAGATAAATTAGCAGTAGTCATACTCTTACACCATGACCATGAATGTGTTTTGGAAGTTAATGAGCCTCATAGAATAAAATTAGGTTTTTCAAGAATCAGGGCCATTTACTGTTTTGTATAGTTTGGCAACCATGAGAACACAGGCCCATGCAATTTAGGCAAGATTTGATATTTTTGTTCCTTTTTAGCTGATACAGTGGGTCAAGGTACAGTTTGGTCAACCAGACAAAGGGATCTCTTTGGTTTGCACACCTTTGGGGCTATCAGATACTGCATTCGCCCCCAGAATATTTGATGTATGATCATCCTAAGGCTTCTTTTAGTTTCCAGGGCTTGTGCCTCAAAAATTCTGTTTGGAGGATATTGAAAGATATGGTGATGGTTAATAATCACTCCTCATTATAGTATGTATTCAAGACAATCTGTAAAAAGGCAGTTCTTTGAGACATGAGAATGCGGAGGTTTTTTAATATTTAGATTTATTTAATTTATTTTTTCCTTCTCAGCAATTTTTTTTGCAATATTTCTCTCGGTTTATGTTGCAGAGGCCAACAGGGGGTTTGAATACTTAAAACGCGTTTCCCGAAAGAAGAGACATATAGGTATTCCTGACCATGGCGGATTCCAGCGTATCATATCTACAGGTACTTTGGCCGCCCCGCTTCAAACAAAGAATGAGGAGACTGGTCCTAATGCTATTGATGTTGTTTTTGCAGTTTTTTGGTTATATCCCGCAAAGGTGCGTTTGATGGTGGAAAAAGTTATGGAATGTGTTAAAAAATACAGGGAAAGGGCAAAGTTAGGTATGTAAAAATTGCTGATCCGAGTTTTTTTTAATAATTTCTTGTATTTAAGCCTGTGCTGCAAAAATGTTTTTTATATTTTTCTTCGAATACGTTTTTTGACACCTGGATTCATGGAAATAACACTGTGTTCACATCCAATGTAAATTTGATAGAGAATATGGACGAAGTTTAATTTGTGTGAGCGTGGAAAATGGGCGTTGACTGACTTTTATTTTTTTTGTTTTTATTGGTCAATTATTTTATGAAGGGGGAAAAGCAGAAATCACAAGACCTAACAAAGCGCATTCGAACGACTACCAACAGCTTTAATGAACATTCGCGGTGATGAGGTACAAATACGTGGGATCAGAGAAAAGGCCACTAGTGTTTGAGTGTACTGGGTTTTAATTTCCAACGTGTTGCACACACATTTCAAAATATGTATAACTGTTTGCTCTAGATTATCTATGGCCTTCGGTGAACAGACAGCATAATACCATTGTGTTGAATGCGTGGTGAGGGAAAGAGCAAATAGCTCTTAAGAAGGATAGGGAAAAAACATTCGGTGGGAAAATGGAATCATATAACACCACGTCAGCAGAAAGAAAGAGCAGTAGTTCTCTGAATTCGTTGCTACAATGAAGACAAGCAGAGGAAGTTTTTTTAAAGAGACTGTCGTGGTTGGCAGACGTGAGAGGTGAAGGATAAAGTTTAAATCCCCTTAGGCTATTGAACCTTTGATCGCAAATAAGACTGGGGATGAAGCCAAGAATGTAAAAGAAAGTTTGTGAGCTGGATTTTGATCAAAACGCCAACACGATAATCTTAGATGTATCCTGCAAATGTACGAAGTATTGAAGTATTGATTTTGTTAACTGCAGCATGAGTACGGTGCTTCCTAGCAAAACCAGGATGAAATAAAGCTAAGCCTCGAACGGGGTCCCTTGAAACAAAGAAAAAGCATGTGACACAACCGTGGATCTAGAAAACGCAGCCTGCTTGCATCAACACGGGCCAACAACAGCGACGGATTAGTCTTAAAGCTACAAGAACCTGGGGATTGTAATCACTGGTTCAGAGCGCGTTATGAGAAGGTATTCCCTCTGCTTACCACCAAAGGTACATTTAGTAAGAAGTTGGTTGAAAATGCAAACGTAAAACACAACGTGGAAGGATCAGATTAGACGTATTTGTACCTTGATGGTGATTCCAGAATTACTTTATTTTACCACATGTTATAAATATAACATTAAGCTCTGCCACCAGTTACTATAAAAGACATTGCAGCTACCAACAATAAACGAAAATTGATTGAATCACGTTTACTCAATGTAAATGTCAAATGTTTTAGAAGATATCATCGAGACCTGACATCAAATACAAGGACAATAGTAGATACATCAAACTGCCTTCCAAAAGCCAAAAAAATATCATAACCAGCTGCATGAGGAAGTGTTCAAAAGAATACTTCCTCATGCATGGATCTAGAACATTGAAAAATTGGTATTTCTATTATTTATCCGATTGTTGATATGTTGCTAAACTGTTATTACCAGTTAAAATGGCAACCCATAAGCCTACACTTTAACGATCCTCACCAAATTAGGCAAATGGTCTTTTAATCGGGTGCCTTCCAGCCTATTTTTAGAAAGGGAAAGAGAAATGGGGACCGCGAAACTGATCTTTTACTGCTCGACAGTGAAGATAAAAAAACTATACATCAGTTGTATTCGAGATACAGATTCTTGATCATTGTGAGATAGAAATTGCGGAAGCCGTTGTTAACTGAAGTTGTTCGAAATGGAAGAAAAAGTGTTAGGGGTTTTTTCCTGCAATGAAAACATTTACTGCATCACAAGAGATCCAATCAATAGTGTAATATGTAGGTTTGGTTGTAATTTAATGAGATAACTACTTGTTTACTGACCCAACATGTTGCGGTGATTTAGTATGATCCAATAAGGCGCTTTTAGGGTATAGAATTTGTTGAGTGATGCTAGAAATAAAACAGAACTTTGTTGCGGTACAGCCAGAAACATAATTTTTTGAAATCGCCGAATGGTTGTTATTTCGAACATTTTAAAAGTTATAATTGTAATGGCGTTAGATACCAAAATAGCATACATGTCCATTCTTTTTTCTTCGGGTACTTTATTGGCGTCATGATAACTCCAGTGTTTTAGAAAGTAACGCCAGTGTTTGTTCTTGTTGTGTTTTTTTGTTTGTTGTTTTTTTTTCTTCACTGTTACTTTAGCTCATTAATATTGTACTAGTCTTTACATTTGTACACGCAGAATATTCGGCTATATAAATTTTTATACCTGAAATAACTTTGTACCCAGCATAAGCATGGTGAATAAATGAATAAATAAACAGCAAAAGCAATCCAGTAGTCAAATGTGTAGACTTGTCGATTGAGCTAACTATCAAGTTATAAAATGTGATAGAACTGTGGTTTTACATGAGTGGTACTGAAAACGTAGAATACAAAGCGTTATTTTATTTGTTCAAACGAAATTTTCTTGTCATTTTTTCCTTAGGGAAAGTTAAAAATAATATAGATATTAACAAGAACAGAATGGCTGGTCATTTTGACGAAGGAGATACTGCGGTGGATTTCTGCATGAAAGGGAACAATGTGACACAGAGAGACCAAATCTATAATAGTCAGACGGATTACGACCCGAATAATATTCACATGGGGAAAATGACTGTTTATCGTTATCGAATTCATTGCCAATGTAAGAACTTAAAGCCGAAAGAAAGATGTGCAAAAATACTCCCAATTGAAAGCCAAGCCTGGGGAGGATATATGGGATCCATGACCAATGGATATTTTCATGAAGATAATGTGTCTCGATCACGGCGATTCGGATACAAATCATGATATATCGTAAAGTAATTTTGCAACAGTATCCTTAATTTTTTTTTACACAGCGTTATTTGCAGAAGGAAAGGAAATCTTCATTATGCCAACACTTTGAATTTGTCTTAGATTAAGAAACTTAGTATTGTTTTCTGATTACAGGATTAAATGGAGGGCTTGGGCATGCAGATTTAAAAAACTATTTTATTAATACTTGAAGCTTTACTTCTCACTATTGATAATCTTATTTGTGACTGCTGCTGTTAGTTCCTAGCGCCATATGTATTTTTGTAGGAAACAGTTACATTCCAGGTGAAAGTTTTTGTATTTAAGATGTTGCAGGTCACGCATTATTTACGGAGATAACAACAGTAATTTTTCATTACATAATCATTAAAACATTGGTACGGGTATTTTAACAAGTTTTTTTAGAGACAGTCATGAATCATTGTAGTTTATATGTTGTAATTAAGGGTTGCACGTTTGAGGTGCTTTGTTTACATAAGAATACATGTACTTTACGTTTTATAAAATTTCAAACTCCTGATTGTAAGTACTTGTTAAAATAAGGAATGTGTAGAAGAAAAGTTGTGAAGTAGTCGATATCATGCACCCCATTACATGCATCCCTCGCTGCTGTGTTTGACCTGATCCAATGGGCAGCAAACATGTAGTAAAAGTGGCATTTACGAGACAAAACATCCCTTAACGCCATACATAATGTAGCATAATTTATACTGTTGAATTTTAATTAGCAAAAAGATTTACATTGTAATTTTTACCCATTTATCCCAGATATACTCCGGTGATATAAGAGACAAAGTAGCATTGCACACTCTAACCGCATAACCTATGTTGTCATAAAATAAATACTTGTGCTTTAGTTAAACTGACAACATTTGAAAATTTACGTTACACCATTTACGTTACGCCATCTTTTATCCGTTTTTGGTATTCTGCACAGCGTGAATTCTCGCAACTAAAATGTTACTGTATCGTCTTTGCACATTTTAACTTGAGAGGAGGATAACCCAGCCTTACGCAGACTATTTCATTCAGAAAGTTCAAGCCTTCAATAATTGTAAGACGGGCTATACTAATAACCTCTGATAAAATTCATTGGAATCTGGTTATCTGGTGGTCATATTCCGTTTTTGATGTTTCGCTACGCTAAGTTAAGTCTCAGCAGAGGAAAGTTTGGAAACGGAACGTAAAATAAGAATGCTTATATTCCGCAAAATTTATCTACAGGAACTTTTGTAGCTTTCGAAATTCATTAGAAGTTTTCATGTTAGCTGAAGAAATAATCATCCACGACATATTTCTTGCTTCACAAATTTAATGTGAAATTATTTTTACAAAGAATAGCTTTTAGTGGCATTTAGATAAAGTATAACTGATAGACCATTTGTCAAAATCCTTTTCAACAATTTTGATGAGCAATTAGTTATTATTGTAAATAACGTTTGTGGTTTGTTATTTGTTGAACTTGTAATTTTAATATGGAATTGCATAATTGTGATCACCATCGTTTTTCATGCATGAACTTATTTTTCTTATCTCAGAAATTCTCTATTTTATGATAACGTTTTGAAAAAAGTTCAATACAGTTGCAACATTTCTATAGTATTGATCTTATTATTTTTCACTCGCCTATGTTTAGCTGACAGTTGTGAAAACATGAAACTGACAGTTCTAAACTAAGTTTTGTTGATTTTTTTGTCGTCCACCATAATTTTTCACTTGTAATTGTTCACCAGTAGTGTTTATATTTATGAATATTAACCCAATCGGCGTTTTCATGTAGTCACGCATAGGATGACTGTCGAAAAACTATGAAGTTTGAGATAAAAGAAAGCATATAGAAAATTTATGCTTCTACTAATTGAACTGTACTTTACGCCAGTTGTCCTGTTGCGGTCACCAGGTACTCGCTAGCAAACCCACTGTTTTAATATAAAATTATCAATTTTGTCCAAGAAGCCCGTTATTTTCCTCTTTGCCAATAAGAAATTGATCTTCCGATTAACACCTGTGTAATTTACGCAACTTTTGAGTCAGCGGTTGATGACAATGTAATTAATGCAATTAGAACCATCATTGATATGACGTTTTATAACAAAATTAAACCAAGCCCCAAATTGTTATAAAAAATTACCTATTATTAATTAACTGGATTCAGTATAACTTAGCTGTTGCCTGTATTGGGACATAACGCAAGTAAGATTTCAACTGCCCAACTTGTTGTGTTTTCGTGTCAATACTGAAAAGGCATATATATCCCAGCTGTTATTTACGATATCTTTAATTCCAGCGGCCCTCCAATCTAAAAATATCCTCCTCAATTTCTAATTATTGTACACGTTGCATGTAATCTCTCATTGCTTCAGCTCAATAGTGTCAGTCTACTTTTGTAGTTGTTACGTCATTTTCACGTTCCTTTAGTAACTCTTATATAATGCAGTTTGCAAAGAAATTGGTAAAACCTCTCTTGTTCGTCTTTTTCCGTTTGCTGTTTGCGGTCTAATGTAAAGGCCCTAACAAGCGTAGTTTCTTTGGAACCATAACACGTTCAACCTTTACCGCATCATTGGTCTTCGGCATTTTTTGTTGGCTGCGGTTGGAATATAAACACTACCCACAGAACCAAGGCTTGCCTTAGCGTTTTATCCAATGCGAGCATTTTGACTGGGCTTCTTTCTTTTTAATTACCCCGACGTTCCTCATTATTACTAGATGCAAAGCCAGCCATAATTTCATCTACTTTTAGTAAACTACTTGTCTTCGTTAGTATTTAGGGTACTTAAAACAGTTTGTCTTCGATTATACTCGACCAGGTTTGCTATAATTACTCGTTTATCACTGTGTAATTGTGAGAAGCTTTGTGCCAAGTACATAAGGTAAGTAGAGAGGTCATCACTTCTCTTGAGAAATTCTTATTTGATCAGACCCATTGGTTTGTAGCTGCAAATATTTTATTTTGCTTACCATGTTATCCGTTTACTTTTTGTAACTATACTAACTTGCAAATAGTTTTTACTGCACAGCTCGGTTATTTGAAACACATGGAACATGGCAGGAGTAAGTTAAATTTGTTGATGTAGATTTTTAGCAGTCATTAAGTACTTTGGAAGACACCACCTTAAGTCATTCAAGTGTTTCTATGGTTTGTAATTCGAATACGAAACCAATTAATCTTTTTTTGAAGAAAAATTCTCAAAGGAAAAAGTATGCCATAAACTATTGAGAAAGAAGAATTCAAGACAAAAAGAATACTCAAAAAGAAACTCACTGGAGGTGAACAGCGGGGAAAAATGAGGTGGAAAAGCACATCGGGCTCACGAACTCGTAGAAAGAAGACGGTCGTAGAAAGTCGTTTGCATGCGGTGACCACAACAGCATTGGAATAAAAAGGTTTGAGATTCAGCCAACCTAGCACAAACTGATTTAGAATCTGAGGTGCCTTAATAAGAAGATTTAAGTGTAAACAGGAGTAGAAAAATCTTCGGCACGTTATGTGTTAATCCTACAAGGATTAACTTATCACTGTTAAAAGCATGTATACCTTTACACTAAATGAGGATCCAGATTCAAAACAAGGGTTGTAGAGCTGAAACAAGGGAGGGAAAAGCAAATTAGACTCGCTTCTGAACCCGGTGGAGGAAATAAAATGACTTTAAATGATTCAACTGTTCAACAAGACAACAGTATTCTTCCATACAAGAAAAAAAGTTGAATTTGTGAAATAGCCTAGGGAAAAACGTGTCTAACAGTGATTGAAGCCATATTGAGTGAGCGCTTGCGGAATCTACACTAACATTACACTAACATCCATCACTCGGAATCAATCTTCACGACGTGTTGAGGCAAACCAAAGCCCGAGGATTTCCTTCTTTAATCAGATACTACAAACAAAGACAATTTTATAAAAATTTCTTTGGGACAAATTTTTCCAAACAAGTTCCCCATCATATCAACGTCTTCTAAGTATTTTTTGGAAACTCCCTTCTGAGTTCTAAATACAACATCAATATAATACCATTAAATGAGGACACGGTTAATTGAATAAGCAAAGTAATGATGTTTCAGTGAAAAGATCGTGGTGAGGCTCAGTACCCTTATGTCATATCAGATATGAATTTTCTTTTTGGTACGTTAATCTGTGATGCAAGCTAAGTTTGCTCGGACACGTTGGGGGAACGTGTGGGTAAACTAAGTATCTATGCTTCTTGTTCGTGTAAGAGACCAAAAAATAATACCCAAAGCCAGGATTAATTTCAAGCACCTCTTTTTTGGTCCTGGAACTCCGAGTTCAATGGAGACAGATCATCATCCCTCAATTTCATGTCAAATTTGGCATTATAAAACAGTTTGCAAAAGTTCAGAGTCAGACCAGACAATGCTTACACTATATTTACAGCGAATTTTAAAGTTTTATTAGTCCGAGATTTTTTAGGAATCCAAGAAGTGGTTTTAACTGTTAAAAGATAAAAACTGGAGAACTGATGTTCCTAAGACATGAAAAATGTATAATATAGTAACTTTGCGAATCTCATGGATAGCATTGAAAGCAGCATTGTATTCACTGCATTCATAGTTGAAAATGACTTTTTGGCAACAAAGCAGTAGAAAAATTTGATGAAAAAAACCTGCACTATCTCCACAGTCTCCTTAACAAATTCCTTGATAGTGCAGATCTGGGTCTGATAACTGAAATAGTCAATAAAGCTTACAGCTTAACTGATGCAATAGCAATACCTATTGAATCGTGGGTCAAAATCGATATAAGTAATAATTCTTGTTATTTTTGTTCGCTGTACATATTCTTATCCCCTTTTATTTTGATGATTTTGCGCATATACTTAACAATTATTTAGTTAAGCTTTGTAGTGAATTAAATTATTACAGTTCAAATAACAATACAATAAAATCCCACTGGGCCACTTAGCCTTAGTTCCATGACAAAATGGGGTCATTCTTTTTGATCGCGAGGTTTTACAACGAGTTCAGCCGTCTTAACCAATCTATGGTATCGTGCATCAAATCCGTCTTTTCTCTTCATTGGCTTCCTTTGGTGCACACTTTTACCTCTATTTTCCCAAACACTATACTATCACCTCGCTTTTTCCATTGGTTGTATTTTCTTACTTCCTTTTTCTTTACTTCCTCCTGCAGTCTTTGTTCCGCAGATCTATCCCCTTTAGTCCTTACCTGTTGGTTTGTACGTTTCCTCCTCCATCCGAAGAGCTCGTCTCGATAACAATATTTCCAATACTGCAATCATATTTTCACTGTCCTTTGTGAAGTAAAAGTTTCACAGTTCTGAAAAATGATGCCCAAGCTCAATTGTTTCATTGCCTTCACTTTATGGTTCAGGCGTGATCCCTCCCCCCCCTCCCCAACACCCAACATACACATACTTCTGTCAACCAGGTTACGTTGTCTCTGGCCAATCTATTGTTGATGTGTCGATGGTGATGCCCTATTCATGGGAGATAACAGGTCCCCATAATTTAAATGTTGCCACATTTTCAAATTCATCGCTATGGATTTTCACATTCCCTTTTCTGTGAACAATAATGGAATATTGAAGTATTCAAGTGTTTTATCCTGGTCAGTTTTCATCTCATTCACTTCTAATCGGAGTTAAGTCAACATCGCACCCTATGTCCCAGAAAGCTCTTTTTTTTCGACGACTTTCTTAAATCGCTCGAGAGATCCAACTTAACTTTCCCCGTGATCTTTTCGACAATAGTGTTGGAAATGGAGAAGAGCTTAAGCAGCCTTCTCTGTCTCTCTTTTCATAGCAAAAAGGGTCTGTCTTTTGGTTTAATACTGGAACCACTTAACCAAGATAGCTCACTGGGAATTTGAATTTTATTATGATTTCAAATGAATTTACTATCACAAGCGATAGATATTGTCTTCAAACAATTCTGGAAAGAAACCACTTGTTGTGAACACATGCATTTTTTATTTCAAAAGCCCCTGCCTTGGCAGCTTAAGAAAATATGAGTAAATCCTGTAACTACTTTTTATGTTCCTTGCAACCTACATGGTATTTTAAGCTTTCTGTCCCACCCACCCACCCTTCATCGAAAAGAAAATTCGAGAAATTTAAATATATTAAAACATTTTCCTGCAACCAGCAATGAATGTTGCTTTGCTAGCTATTCTCGCTACATTCGGCCTATGATACACTAAATCAGGAAAAGTGTTACAGTGACTTGCACAAGCGAAAAGTTTAGAGAAACGGGATTGAGATGGTTTGAGAATGTGATAAGGAGAAAAGACGGAACCACGGTATAGAGGGCAAGAAAGGAGGTAGTACAAAGAAAAAGATCTGTCAGCAGGGAAAAGTTGGGATGACGAGATGTGATGAAGGTGGATCAAGGAAAACGGAGATTGGAGAAGCCACACCCGTGGATGGAGGTCGATGACACTGAATCGTTCTGCTAATCCCTGACCTCTGTGAAGACAGCAAAAAGAAGATGACACTAGCTTAAAATAAATACAATAACAATCCATTAACAAAACTATTATGGATAGATCACTTCCTGGTTCTAGTAAACTTGGACAGCTAGTATCGGCCCATTCACTTTTCAAATCGTAGTGCCGTGCCTTCATCGTAAGACTGTTGGATAGAGGTCGAACTTGCATCTATATTCACAGACTAAATCCTAAAGTTACCTAAATAAACACTTTTCCAAAGAAAAATTCCAAGAATACCCTGTCGCCATAAAAAGTTTAGAAAAACTTTCATTCAACTTGTTTTAAGAAGATATTAAACAGGGAGGTCGTAGCAGATTGGCCAAAACATCCCTTCGTAAAAATTATGACAAATCTAGTATGAGGTTTTATATAGTGCTAGCTGGGTATTCCAGACCAGATAGTTCAACACAACTTTTGAAAACCATATATTACCGAGCTTTAAGTGTTTTATCCACAGGGGTTTTATTTACAGACCAAATCGATTACCCTCGTTATACTGTCATTACCAAATTTTCTCTTTTCTGCTCAGTAAGTTATCGAATGGTTATTATTGATAATTACGTAATTAGTAGCTTGCTAGTTTATTTATTTATTTTACTTTATGTTTCATTTCAATAATCCTAAAGTAAATCTTTGAAATTATGTTCCCACTTCACTGGCTTCAGCAACAATTTGTCCTTGCCATTTATTTAATGCACCAATCTTGGATAATTGGAGCCATCATTTCTTTTGGGAGCCTGGTGTGGAATAACGGTCGTTTCGTTCACAGTTTTAAATATACACTCATCAGCTGATCAAATAAGCTGAGTCAAAGTGTTTTCTTTGTGATCATATGTTATTCGAAAGGAGAATCATAATTTCGTAGCTTTTCACGCACCAAAATGTCGGGTCTAATCACAGATACATTTAAAGTTAAAAAGGGTAGATCTGGTTTCAGTCATTCGTCGAAAAATATAATTGGTGAACATTTGCCAGTGAAAACCGAAACACACGAGACAAAAGCTGTAGGTAAGAATGTTAATTTGTAATGATATGGAATGGTTCTTTCAGTCTACTCCACCTTATTGGTTCTTAACCAGAATGCTTATTGTCTATTCCGTTAAATTATTTTTCACTTAAACCTGTTTAGTATCAGTGACTTAGTTGATTATTAAGCTATTCACAAATTCAAGCTTTACGATTACATCAGATATGGGAAAGTTAGCAGTTTTTAATCGGCCTTATTACAGAGAGCCGATAACTGAGCAAAGGCTGCGCGACCAAATTCCGTTGCATTGATATTCTTTATGAAAGCTACGTATTCCGTATATACAAAAAGGTTACAGTCGGTTGGAAAAGATTCAGTAGTCTATTGCAAAGTCCGTTATGGTCTGATAATTGATGTGGACATGTGGGAAGAAGCTTGCAATTAAAATGGAGAGAATGTCTTGGTTAAAATGTATCAAGTAAAATTAAAGTATATCTTCAAACCAGATAATACATAAGGCAGTGAAATAGTAATTGAAGAAATGAGGAACAGTTGGATATGACACCACACATGTGTGAAAATGATACATCACCCATGTAATTAAACATAATAAACGAGACATACGTGAGCAAGTGGTATTGGAGTTATTTACACCTGCCCTAAGATATAAACATTCTCCACTGGGTAATACCATACACGTAAAAATTACCTCGGGAGAAATAAACCATGCAGTAAGGAAACCAATGTTATATTGACAGCTGTTAAGAGGATGCTCCATCCTTGGTATGTTTTTCATGCCTCTCTACTCATGCTCTTCTCTTACTGTCTCTTTTTATTGGGAACCCAAATGGAAAATAATATTTGGATCTCTTTGTATCCCTGGTCAATAAATTCGTAAAGGAGTATTGCAACCAGCTTCCAGCTTAAGAGGATATGACATGTCAACTAGGTGGAGCAAAATAGCTTTAAAAATTAGATCTGATTTTTGTTTCATCTGTCTGTAATACTGACAGAAAGATACTGTTCAGATTAAAGGACTGTTTTCTTTTTATAGACTGTTTTTGTTTTGATAACTGGGGATCAGAGGTAAATTATTCATTTACTCATTTAGTTAATGTAATATAACATCATTTGGGTGGCTTGTGACATATTGACAAAATAAGTTAAGTATGTGCTTAATACAACTTACAATTTAGTCACACTCAAAGATCTTTACCATACCATTTTTCTTACAGAGAAAAATAATTGGAATTTTTATAAACTTCCTGCCAAAAAATTGAAACTGAGAAAGAGTGCCTGTTCAATTTTTTTCTGCAGTGTTTAAATTTGACTGATCTAGACTATTGTTCAAAATGCTATAAATGCATATGGAATTAGTTAAAATACCAAGAAAGAAAGAATTACCCAATTTTAACATGTACATCTAAAACACCAGAGCACCCCACTTCCNTACGATTACATCAGATATGGGAAAGTTAGCAGTTTTTAATCGGCCTTATTACAGAGAGCCGATAACTGAGCAAAGGCTGCGCGACCAAATTCCGTTGCATTGATATTCTTTATGAAAGCTACGTATTCCGTATATACAAAAAGGTTACAGTCGGTTGGAAAAGATTCAGTAGTCTATTGCAAAGTCCGTTATGGTCTGATAATTGATGTGGACATGTGGGAAGAAGCTTGCAATTAAAATGGAGAGAATGTCTTGGTTAAAATGTATCAAGTAAAATTAAAGTATATCTTCAAACCAGATAATACATAAGGCAGTGAAATAGTAATTGAAGAAATGAGGAACAGTTGGATATGACACCACACATGTGTGAAAATGATACATCACCCATGTAATTAAACATAATAAACGAGACATACGTGAGCAAGTGGTATTGGAGTTATTTACACCTGCCCTAAGATATAAACATTCTCCACTGGGTAATACCATACACGTAAAAATTACCTCGGGAGAAATAAACCATGCAGTAAGGAAACCAATGTTATATTGACAGCTGTTAAGAGGATGCTCCATCCTTGGTATGTTTTTCATGCCTCTCTACTCATGCTCTTCTCTTACTGTCTCTTTTTATTGGGAACCCAAATGGAAAATAATATTTGGATCTCTTTGTATCCCTGGTCAATAAATTCGTAAAGGAGTATTGCAACCAGCTTCCAGCTTAAGAGGATATGACATGTCAACTAGGTGGAGCAAAATAGCTTTAAAAATTAGATCTGATTTTTGTTTCATCTGTCTGTAATACTGACAGAAAGATACTGTTCAGATTAAAGGACTGTTTTCTTTTTATAGACTGTTTTTGTTTTGATAACTGGGGATCAGAGGTAAATTATTCATTTACTCATTTAGTTAATGTAATATAACATCATTTGGGTGGCTTGTGACATATTGACAAAATAAGTTAAGTATGTGCTTAATACAACTTACAATTTAGTCACACTCAAAGATCTTTACCATACCATTTTTCTTACAGAGAAAAATAATTGGAATTTTTATAAACTTCCTGCCAAAAAATTGAAACTGAGAAAGAGTGCCTGTTCAATTTTTTTCTGCAGTGTTTAAATTTGACTGATCTAGACTATTGTTCAAAATGCTATAAATGCATATGGAATTAGTTAAAATACCAAGAAAGAAAGAATTACCCAATTTTAACATGTACATCTAAAACACCAGAGCACCCCACTTCCATTTTCCTTTGCAGTGGTTACTTCTGACTTGATCACATTTTTTGAAATGCATAGCAAATTAGTCTTTTTTTTAATAATTATTGTAGGACCTGATACCTAGTGGAAATAATATTGATATTAGAAGATCCTGTTATGTTTTGTTGGTTTTCCATCACTGCACAGGTCATTCCACCATTTAGTGCACTCTCTACATTGGGGTTCTCAGCTTTATTACTTATTTTTCAGTTTATTATAAGGTACATTGATAATTAGTCAGCTCAGAAATTTCACATATTGCATTCCAGTCATCTTCTGCTAATTCTTGTTATTATAGACTTTCAAAGTTATTTCAATGGACGCATGCCTGTGTGACAGAGTCACCAAATATAGCTTTTTTTTAACAGTTAGAGATTTTTATTTTTTTTTGTTTTTTCCTAGGTTTACATGTTTAGGGCTGTTTATCACTGTCATATCAATATACCTGCCAGTGGACATGCCATTTACTAGATTAGTCAGCCCCTTTTAATAGAATTATATTAGTTTGCTTTTTTGTTGGGAGTGACATTTCATTATAGGTTGAATGACTGGACATCAGTACCACATATCCGTTATACAACAGAGGGACAGGGACAGTTTTGTAACACATAGTAGAATGTAAGATATTGTGAACAGAATTGCCCACACTGCCAGTCTAACTGGAATATAAGTAGTTTTATGCTTGTTTCTTAGTTGAGTTATTTGGAAATATTGGAGCTAAAGGTTCCATTACTGGTAAAGACCAAGTTTTGTTTCTGTTATGCTATATGGAATTAGTTATTCCCATTTATTTTACATTGTTGTTGTAATGGTGCTGATGTGATTCAGCATCCAATAATTTTGTCAAAGAGAATCTTTGAATCCATCTTGTATCTGCATGACTGCTCTGCTCATCCTGAACACCTGCATATGATATAAAAATCCTTACTGTACTTTTCTTTATCACAGATGAAAGAAAAGTTGATGAAAATCTGTTACAACTAAGGAATTTTGATTTGAACAGTGAGTATGGACCCTGTATAGGTAAGAAAATTATATTATTCATCGACCATTTTTCAAGGAATGAATTTCATTGATATTAAAGTTTCTCATGCATAAACAGTATCAATATTCAGTGTTTTAATGGAAGTAGCTGAAATATTGTCTTAAGGTTAGTTTCACTTTTGTTTCTGATGTAGTCCCATTGTGCTGTTGATCTTAGCAAGTCAAATCTATTTTACCTTTTTATGTAGTTTTGCTACAAATTAAGATAAAATTAACCTTTTGTATGTGGGGGTGAGGCTATGTTGATTTTCAATAAAGAAACATAAGATTAGAATTTTAGATTTTTATAGCAAGTAAAGAGAAAACAGTATTTCAACCAACATGGGCTTGATCAAGTATGCAGAAAAGTAATAGATGACAATCTAACTACTGTAGAGGCTGGAGCTGTACACTGTATCACAAGACAATCATATAATAAACAAAGAGATAAAGAGCATTACAGAAAAATCCAATGCTTGATCTCCAATGCTTGAGCCCCAAACAAGGAAATTATGACATGTGGGAAATAGAAAAAGGGAGTAATATGGATGGATGGTGGAAAGTTTCTCTTTTATTGGTATGTACAATTTATGTAAAATCAAAATTTTAGGTAAATGCCAAGAGGGTATACTGTAATCCCCAAAAGTGAATATAAGGGAGTTACCATGGTTTTGTCCAATATGTTTATCATATGTATTGTAGTGAAGTACAGTACATTTGAGGTGTTGGTAGTGGTTGTTATGAGGATCATTAGAGTGGTCACACATGGGTTCTTATTGCAACAATATGTTATGAAAATGTTTAATAAATTGTTCCAAAAATTACACCTTTATCTTATCTATATACAACATCCAGCATAGGATAGAGAGAAAAATATTATTATATACTTTGTGGCACAAGCATAGACTTCTTGATAAATGTGGCACCATTTTTATGTAAAAGATAATTAATGTGAAAAGGAAGGTCTTTGAATGTAGATAGTTGCTGCAGTAAATGGAGTATATTGTCATTGTTAAGAAGGAGAGTAATGATTAATTTTTGTTAATGACCAATGGTACATGAGTTGTATTTAAGATTTCAACAAGTCTGTTGTTCATGGCACTCTATATCTGATATTGAGAGGTTTTTATCAGAGCAGTTTTGTTTAGTAGAGAATAAAGAAAAGCCTTTGACTTTTAAGTGATACTCTGGAGAACTAGCAACTGGTCAGAAATGGTTCAAGTGAATTTTATAGAAAACTGAAAGAAGCCAGATGCAGATGAAAAGAATAATTCTAGTTTGGGCTAAGAATGAGTAGTGAGTCCATCTAAACCATCATTGAAATATTTAAATGTTTGAATTGTTTATTATATGACATAAATTTGAATAATTCACACTAAAATTTCTTCCCATAATGGTGCCTCCACATTGAATAACATATTGAGTGTTGAAATCAAAATTGTTGTATGTTAGGACAACTACAAGCTCAACTAATTACACAAGAATACAAGTAGGTGGTTCATTATTGTGGTCTCCAGAAAAGTAATGACTTTAAAATATTAATTGTCATTCATCATCATCATCATCATCATATTCGGTTTAACGTCCGTTTTACATGCTAGCATGTGTTGTCATTGTTGTAAAAATGTTAAATAAACCTTGAGAAGCTAACAAACAAAGAAAAAAATCCATGTATGATTAACTGTGTCTTTATTGGTTTAATGCTCCATGTACAATATCCATTAAATATACAGTAGCAAACTGAAATAGGGTGGGAATAGCTTGTAATATAAGACACATTTTAAGACAAACAAATGATTAACAAAATGAAACATAAAATTGTTAGGTTTGTAATATGAGAATCATAGCTCCTGCTGATAAAAATAATATTGTCTCCTGCTGATAAAAATAATATTGTCTGAGTAAAATGAAAAAGGAGTGAAGATAGGAATAGCATGGTTGGTGTACTTTTGTCTGGAGGCAAAGAATGAACAAGGTTATTAGTATTCTTGTGTCCTTATAATTTGTTTAAAAAACTAAATGCTAGAAATCCCATAAACAGAGGATACAAGTAAGCAAATTAGATTCAATCAGATTCTTGTACTGTCACTTTGAATCTGTACACCTTATAATATTTACAAGATTACTGAAGTATATAGAGTTATGGGATTATGTAACATCATGTAAAAGAAATACCTTTCACCCCAGTTACATGCCAGGTGTAATTACTGGGGTTTAATAATGCAGTTATAAAAGTGATATAAACTGCAGTTATGAAGATTGAATGAAGTGCCCATTGGTTTTGTATTGCTTCTTGAGACATCCACATTTACTAGACATTGTTTGCCCAGTCTGATTTTGTTGAAAGTTAAATTTCATATATTTTTTTGTTTATTCTCCAATGCTCAGATGTATCTTAACTACATATCTAATCACATTTTTAAGCTATCTGATCAACTCTTGCATACCACACACTATGCATTGATGAAAGCTTCAAACAGTAAGACATAGTTGTACTTTGCACTGAACAAATTAACCACCAAAGATCTATCTTGTGTATTTTTACACACTTTCACTTAACATAGCTATGGTGGACATATTGTCAATACCATAAAAACACAAAGCCCTTCAAAACAGAGCATGTGTCAGGTGGGCTGGGAGTGATGGCTTCTCCACCATTTGCTAAAAAGAAAAATATCAATTAGAACGTTTCATATATATAAGAGTGAAAGTTTATTATGCAGACAGATGCCCCTCATCATTACTGATGCTGTTCTACTAGAATTGTACCAGCCAAAAGTTGGGTAGAGTGGGGGTACAGGTTACGTATTATCTTTACTTTGCTCCCTCTCAGGTTAGAGTAAGTGGCACAGCACCTGCTAAATACTACTAAGTTGTAAAACACATAAAAAACCAACAATTGAAATAAAAATGGTTGTAACACAAAGTGAACTGTATCCTAAGCTCAATGTATACAGCTCATAAGATCATCTTGAATTCTTTTATAGAATGTCTGTTGATTATTGGAACATAAGGTGAATTGATGTAAATGATTAACTGATATCAGTTATTTTCTGACAAGGTCTTCATCAACATANCAATACTGGCTGATACCTATCTTGCATTCTCTTGAACTGGACGCTGCTATATTGCAGAGCTGCATTGCGTGCCAAAATTTGTTCAGAGGATCCTGGTATTAGTGGCCTCACAACTGGAATTAAGCTAAACCGAATGATACAAGATACCTTTATCTCATTTCTTCGTAAATTTGAATCGGAACACGGTTGCATAAATAGAACTTCTTGGAGGATTGAACCACTCTGTTCCAGGAGTTTCCATTGTCTGACTTGGACAGTACCATATACAAAATCCTGTGCACCGGTGTCCCCAATAATTTCCTTAACTGAATTCTTTGCAACAACTTGGACTTAAAGTCACTTTTATTTGAAGGAAAGACGTCTTCTTGGCATTTCTGACTGTGGTGATTCACCTTTAACCTGGGGGATATTGGTGCTTTATAAATCTTAATGATTGTCTATTCCATCTGGAATCACATTAGTTTCTGACTTCAGCTGAGGCTTAACTGAGCTGCTACGACACATTTAATGTACTGGGCTGCTTTTTTTGAAATTTATTAATTACTGCTTCTTTTACACGGCATCGGCTACTGTATTTGGTTATAAAGCCAGTCACCGACTCTCCTCAGTTAAAGCACGCTAGAGACCGTTGTCGTGATGGCTCTTTCATCATCATCTTCTTCTTTTTCTTCTTACTCTTCAATTTCATCCAATTGCAGAAGGAATATTTTTTAAATTTGTAAACTGCCATAGCTCCGATTTCTCCAGCACATTTAGCAACAGTCTTTAACCTCATGCCTTTTGTTTGAGTGTCCTGAGGTCCAATGACTTTTGCAGGACAGCTTCTTGTACAGCATTTTTATGTGACCTTACGCTCCAAAGTGGAAGTTGGTAAGAGTAGGGTTTTCTGTAGGCTTGTAAAATTATTTTAACCCAGTGATAAACTCTACTGCTGTTACTACTAGTATCTGCAGTGTCTATGAATCTGCAGAACTATTTTACTGTTTGAAACTCATTTTAGATCGCTTTAGCTAAAAGCGCAATAAAATCAACTCATAACACCATTACTTAGAGCTCTCAATTTTGCCCAGTGCAATTTCAATTATGTTCAAAAATCTCTATACCTGATGTTTAATGTCTGTTTCTTATACGACCTTCATGGCATATTCAAGGTATTTCAGGTCCTATGTATTGAATTAGCTTTATTAGTTTAAGTTATTGAATATAGAAATAAAAATGTTATTTTGCTTTTAAGGTATCAGCAGACTTGACAGATGGAGGCGCGCAGAAAAATTTGGTTTGAATCCATCACCAGAGGTTAAGTGGATTATTGAGAAACATGTAAATGATCCACTTTATACAGAAAGGTATGATTTTGAATAGATTCAAACTAATCGACGCTTCCGAGTAGTGAGAAGGTGTCCATTCTTGATCGTCTCTTACAACTGCACTTATTTTGCATATCTGAAACTTATATGTTTACTGAATAGTCAAAGATCAGTAAAAACCGCTGATCAGTTTTTAATTTTCTGACCCAGAGTAAAACTTAAACTTTAAAACCACGTTTGAATTAGAACAAATGGAAAGGAAGACAAGATTATATATTATCACTATGATATTTTTCAGGAGACTTGATAAAGTACTAAGATTTATACTCATTTCAAAAGTGGCAGTCCATAACTGACTATTGAATGGGAGAAAATTAAGACCAGTATCTTGTTTGTAAAGAGTTATAATTTGACCTTGGACTTGATATTCCATCAGACAAAGAGTTAACAAACTAACAGGAGAACATTTGAAAGATATGAAAAGCTGAAAGAGTCACTGAAGAGATTTTTTACTCATTTTGTTTAGATGGTTGATTTTGTTAAAGGGGAAGTAAATTCTTAACATTTCCGATTTGGAGAGGGACCGTAAACGTTTTTTTGGCGGTTAGCAAAATTGGCAAAATTCTTTAAACTCTTGGAGTATTAAAGTACTGAAGTTTTATTCCAGGCTTAATTTAATCAATGAAATATGTTTGTGACATCAAACTATGGAGTCGTCTTTCTTGTGTACTTACTACTTAGTACTTAACAGTATGGAGACAATTTTCAGTGACTCAAATCACAGGACAGACAAGAGCATTAATATGTGCCTGTTTGTTTTGTACACAGGCATTTGGATCCCTCTTTTGACAATTTCTACTGGCTATTTGATTGGAGTTATGTTATACCCAAATATTTTATATTTTGTAGCCTATGAGACCAGTCAGGAAAGAAAGGCTATTGTACGGGGTAGATTCCTTTGTCGAGCAGCTTTTAACCCCTTTTTACTCCATTGAGCTTGTTGCTTGCCTGGGCTTGCCTCAGACACAGAGGTCTGAACCATACTCTTCCCCCCATGGATTCATTCCAATCGTTGATTATGGCCCATTGCAATGTGAGCTTGTTAGTACCCGTGGTAAAAGATGTAAGCTTAATTTTTTTGTCAGGTTGATACATTCCGCCGTGTAAGAGACGAAAGAGCTTCCTGGGAACCTTTTCCGGTCAACAAGTGTATAACAACGGTGTAACTTCAGTGGCATGAGTGGCACCAACTCTGGAAAGCTGTCTGTAATGCTGCACCTGAATTAACAGAATGGTTTCAGATTGTTATCGCAGCTCTAAGTTTCTCTCCGGTTGTTGTTTGTAGGACAAGGAGTGTCGGTAAAGGGGTTACTGCCGATATGAAACTCGATGGGCACCTAATATTCTTGAAATCATTGGTCCAATAACAACATTAGTTGTTGATATGATAACTGTTTCACATGGTTGAAGTTTGCTTAATCCTGTTTCTTCAACATATCTGAGCCAGTGTGGAAACATTTCTTCTCTTGTTCCAATATCGATTTTTGTTTAAAATGAATTTAATCATTTGACGTCAATTTTTTGGTTGTTGTTATTTTTGTTATTGTTGTTCATATCTTTATTTTTATATAAACTACACAGCACAACTACTTACTACAAGTTTTTGTTGTCTTTTTCAGTGTATGGTATGATTACAATATATAAGCTTGATTTGCGGGGGAAAGAAAGAAAGTTATTACCATTACAACCAAACAAGACAACAGGGAAATTGTTTTAATCGGCACAACGTAGAATACTTAAGCGTTAGAAGCAAAGTACCTGGACGCCTGTTGGTAAAAGAATATTATATACGGTTTACATATTTACTTTTAAATTAAGGCAGTCACATCTTGTAAATAGGTTTTATACATTTTATTTAAGGCGGGTATTTTACCATTTTTACACCATGCTTTTTACTCTTTTAGTATACTAGTATATCAATTTGATATAAGAGACTTGGGTGAAAGTGTTTTGTGTCATGTAGGTTGTGCCGTAATTTTCTGTTGCCATACTTATATTACATGTCAGTTTATTTCTTGATACGAAGATGCAGAAGATTGTATTTTCGTTTAAGCGAAGTTCAGATGTTGCAACTTTGAGACCTGAAAGTCGTGGCGTTACAACATCTTGGTTTTATCCAACATATAGTTTTTGCTACCCTTTCATAAATTAGAACGCTCTACTTGTTTGTACTTTGCTTTTATATTCGACTGATCTTTGTGCTACATAGAATAGTGTTTGTTCGTGTTAAACTTTTCCGAAAGTTTTATATAGCATATTGTCTTTTTCATTTGTTGTTTATGGTTAGACAAAAAAAATGTCGCTGATAGATTATTTGTTTCCTTTTGCCATTTTTGGAGATGTATTTTTAGTCAAGGAAAAATTTTTAACCAAAAAATTTGGCTACTCTTTTCCTACGGTATTGCCGAGCGGACTTATTAAAAATGCCAGCAGCCCGTGTTCCAATCATAACGGTCTTTATCTTTTTCATGAAATCGTCTGAAACTATGTTTGGTCGCCCTTTCTTTTTAAAAATTGTATTCCCATCCTTCTTCATTTTGAATTTCCAGACGTTGGTGGTAGTTCTAACAGAAGTTTACTTTGGATAAACTTTATTGAATCGCTCAATTGTTGTCTTGGTTCCATGAAGTGGTGCATATTTCGCAGCTTCTCTTTTGATTGTTTCTGGGACAATTTTGTTATAATGCTTCCTGACTTGTGTTGATTTTTTTATCTCATTTTCAACCATCATCAGTTCTGATTGTGAAACATCAGCAGTTGCACTTGCAACAAGAGCTTGGGCATCAGTCTCCTTCCGACCCTTTAAAAAGATACGAATATCTTTCACTTTCGCCATTGCTGTTAAACTGTTTTTTCCTTCATGCAACAAATGTGAAATGAAATCTGCACAAGAAAAACTACAATAAGACAAATTCAAATTCGAATTTTGAATTCTCTGCTTATTCGAATTCAAACAAAATATTTTAACAACCAAGACAGGAGGCTTTATAAGATTTTGTTTTTGTATTTCGTAATTGAGAAAAAGAGTATGGCTTATTCATTCACTATAACTGTTGCTTCAAGGGGATACCATGTATACAAACATACTTCTTGAACAAATGCTAAAGTGGGAGAAAAAGTTACCGTCGAGATGGAAACAAAAAAAGCCTCATTGGAAGTCAATCCATATGCACGTGCCATTAGAATTAAGAATCGATTCTTCGACAGCCTCATAACCGTAGGTCATATCCCCCATGAAATATCACGACATGTTCACTTCTTTATCAAGACCGAAGGAGGTAAGGTTATTGGTCATGTCAGGTCTTTGAATTATAGAACGTCGCCCATACCATCAGGAGGTTTAGAAATACCGCTACAACTTACCTTCACGTACGACGATAAGTTAACACTAGATTTCATGAATCGGTTTGTGACGAGCCTTTATGATTGGAAATATACTGGATTTATTGAAGACAACAATGATGAAGCAGAAGGGAGTGACACGGGTGCTGATTTTAATATAAACACTGAAGATATGATAAAAACAATAATAATGGTGATGCAAATAACCATTACATAATTGTTTTAGATTAGCTGTTAGCAATATTATACCTTCGTTGTAATATTAACATTAACTAAATAAAGGCTTCTTGCTTTGTGATATCCAAAGTCCTTTTAATGTTAATAATTGGTGGAGGAAAAATGACGAATTTGAAAAATTCGTCGGGGAAAAATGACGAAATTTTTCCCCGAAAAGGTACTTGGAGATGTGAACAGAAACTACCCAAATGATCACTCACCCAGTGCAATAAAATTACCTATCAGCATTCGAGGATTTCTTTAAAGGATTATTAAGCCACCAAGAAAAACAGGAGGCTTCTCAACTTGAAAAGATTAAAGGGAAATGTTCACCATGCAGAAGCCGCCACTTAAAAACTGAAATGAACCGTCCGGATGCATTCCATCGTTGACTTCGAAAATGAAAAACAAAAAAACGATTATGTCCCGTAAAAAGAACAAAGAAACCACTGTCTCACTCTAAAGTCGAAAAGCAGCTACCACTTAAATCAGCTTTGACAGTCGATTGGTAATTAGCTAAAATTCTGGAATGCCATTAAATTAACATTTCTAACAAGAAACAAGTCTTTATGAGCATAATAGATTATTATTAACGGAAAGTTCTACTAAAAGCCAACGTCAGCATTGCATTCACAGTTGTGCAGGTTTCCACAAATATCATAACATAATATAGCATTATCAAACCAATCATGAATACTAATTAAGGGCACAGTTTTCGAGTGAAAATTAATCGTATGCAGTTTTTCGTTTTCGACTAACTGCAGTAAATGAGCCTTTTAAAGAACTCAAAAGACTCGAACGAAACTAACCAGCCAAACCAGTTACCTTACTACCTGGTTTTCTAAAAGATATTGCCATTCATATTGCACTACCTGTTATGCACTAAATAAACCATAGCCTTTAAAATGGTACCAAACCGAATGACTTAAATTGTGAAAGTTACCTAAAACTGTGAAAGTGTATTAAAGCACTACTTAAAAAATCACCAAATAACTGTCTTACCAATATGCTCAAAGAAATTAAACAAGATGCGTACATATCCAACTAACGAAAGACCTCGAGCACCAAGAAATTCTTTCAAAATATCAATTGGGCTTCGGGCAGAAACGAAGTGCTAAAATAGCACCAACTGTCTTCACTGACAAAAGTTAAAATATGGATGAAGGGAGACTAATTGACGTGTGGCATATGTGGGCCAGAGAGTTTTTTTTATTGGGTACCTAATTAATAAAAAATAAATATTGTAAATCTCAAAATGTAAGTCTGTAAACTGTGGGGTACCACAGGGATCGATTCTAGTCCCCTTAACCTTAACAATATTTAGCAAGCTATAAAATGTGACTTTTCACCCAGTCAAGTCCGGAAGCCATTTCATTGAAGAAGGTCTTCTTATCTTATTTAATTTTTGCTTCGCACTTTTTAATCTTTCCTCTGTTGTTTTCTTCTATCTCCCGTTTTATCTCCGAAAACATGTACAATCTGAGTAGTTGGCCACTTATAACGGAGAAACGAACTAACTGGTGTATGCAAATGATACAATTTTCTGCTCATCCTCTGATGATGAAAAAAGCCTACAAAGAAGACTGCCAACTGACTTCGTTTATGTTGGAAACTGGCCGGGGAAAAAAGGATTTCATCATCAACATCTTCTTCCTCTTTTCCTTTCAGCTGGTCCCTATTTCAGTGGTAGTCACAGCAAATTTTTCTTCTCCACAGGGCCTGATCTATCGCGCTCTCTCGCTCCTCCTCCATCTTTTATGTAACGTCCTTAATATACAACCCTACCATCTCCTCTCTGATCTCCCTCTACGTCTTTTCCCGGGTATTGTCATCTAAATCATTCATCCTCAATATGGAAAAGGAAAACCAAAATACATGCTCTTTTGTACCCATACGAAGATGGTACACATAACAAGGTTGTACACAAACATGACATAAATTCTTAAATAAAATCCACATTTATGTACAGTACTATATACTGTGTGGGTTCACGTGTGCAATCCATAACTCCGCCACCCGAATGCCGAGCCCTTATGCAGTGTAGGCCCAGCGTGAGGTAGTCTTCTCTAAAATAATTGAAATGTCAAATAGGAAATCACAAATGACGTACAATTACGACAGTTACAAATCGAATACTGAGCAAACCAAGTTCTGTCTAGTACATTTATCAAGTCCAAGATGGAGTGTGGTTATTTGCAATTAGCGAGGTCTACGTTGTGCGTGAAGTCAGAAATCACATATGACGTGAACAAAATGAACACACTGCTTGTTCGTATTTTGACATCTGTTGAACCTCCGACACTGACAAAGCGAACTCTTGGGCTTCAATGGAACCTAGTTTGTTGCATCTTGCAGTTGTTCTACAACCATGGTCTTTATTGACAAAAATATTTGATCCCTGCGATTTTTATCAGAATTTTAAAGGCATTTTTAAACGGAATATGCTTTGATGCATCGAGTTTTAATTCAACACCCATCATTATTTTTTAACTCCCATGTGGCTTCTTCATCAAGTTTTACACGAATTGGAATTTTTCTTTCGCAAAGACGTTTACTATATTGTCATTTACTTTCACTTTTAATTTCTTTTTCAATAGAGAAAATGTCATGCAAATGTGCTTTCACCAAGGGCCTCTGCCTGCAAAAACATCCCCCGTCTCTCTAATTCTTTCCATACAGTTTTGGTGCAAAAATCCCAACAAGGGAACAAAGTTTTCTTGAAGGTTCCTTAATGGATTTGTATATGGTTTTTTATAAGTAAGAAACAGAAGCATTTTCTTTTATTATCAATCTCTGTCGCGTTGTTTATTATTTAACTAAAATTTAGTGTACACAATTCAAACAGGTAGGCATGATGCAATTACCTGAAGCTTCTTTTGGAAAAAGATGAATCTCAGGATCTTATTAATAGCAAATTATTTAAAATTGAATGGAAATATAATTCCACTGGATTTCGGATTCTTTGTGTAAAGTCTTTTGACTCTGAAAATAAAATTCGATCCCAGGAAACAATCAATGTCAGGAAATTTTAGAAACAGTCTTTAAAGGAATCAAACAGTATGTTGAGCAGGTATAAAAGCCACTCAAATTTCTGGTGGCAAGATGATAAACTGATATGGCTGGTATCTCTTGCGAAAACGAATAAAAGTACCGAGTTAAGAAAGGAAAAAAATTGGCAAAAATGATCCAGGTGTGTCATAGTCCTGGTAAATAGCCAGGTGACATTACTCCATTCTAAGCTCCTCAAAGAAGACAGCCTTCACATTGGAGAGGGGCGAAACGGACAACTACCGCACGGACAAATCTTTTTGAAACAATCGATTTGAGTCTCTGACTCCTAGTGTGGCACCCAAAGCTCTATTAAAGGATATACATTTCAGAGTATCTCCAGCCTACGACACAACAACTTTCAAAAAGTCTCTCGATCAGTCTATACGAAATAGATGCACTAGCATTCAAAATGCGGAGAAGAGGAAGAAGTGCAGTAGGTGATTGGATGCCGCGCGGGGAATGGATGCCGTATAAAGATCCTTGGATGCCACTCTGGGAAGATGAGCTGGCTGCCTTAGCCTTCAGAATGTTGTCGTGTTCGCGAGATCCACTTTCTCTCGACTCGGGCTCCCAGAGCCACCTACAATACAATACTCCATTCTAAATAACGACGCATTTTTTGGAACATTCAGGAACTTGAACGCTAACAATAGTGGCCTTTAGTAATACAGCGAAACAAAAAGCAGTTAACAGTCAGGTGAATTGACTAATCTTAGACGAAGCGGGGTTAAAGACGTCCCTAATGAAATTGTGATAAAATCAGTAGTGAATGTAAAAGTTATCTCTATATAAGCTGCACCTGGTCAAACGGTGTAAAGGATGCTGTTGCGAAAGGTTTTCTTATTTGAAAGAGTTTCATTCAGATTTGAGGTCAGAACGTATTTAATACGATAGCGTTGCTTTTGAATTGTATCGATACGATAAAAACCTAGTTGGCTATGTGCTTAAAAACATCTTTTTTTGTTCACGTATCTTTTAAGGTTAGAGTTGAAAAACCAGATAAAAGGAATAGAAGCAGAAAAATTAGGGGGAAATTGTACCTTGCTGTTTCAGAAAAATATACTGCTCAGGGAAAAAGTAATAAACCTTGCTAGTATTCTGCAGGAGAAATTGTCAACAACAGATTATCCTGCTTCTGAGCTGACCATCACAAATAAACTCTTGGAAATGTTGTCACTTGCTGCTAGCATAAATTCTTGACGCTATGAAATTGACATTACTCAGATCAAGTTAGTTACTGCTAAACGTATGCGACATCGTACAATTTATTTTGTATATCAAGAATCTTGTTAATGGACATTAAGTAAGTAAAAGATTGTTTAAAATTTAATTTACTGTTTTGAACATGACTTGGTGGTCCATGATCAAACAGTTGCGAATGTTTATTTAGAGCTGGGTCTAATATAAGACAGAAGCATTTATCTGAGAGTTAATTCAAGCTAACATGAAGGTAGGAGCTTAAGTGAAAATTTAAGGCATCTATTTTCTACTGACGAAAAGAATAATTTTGTATTCAATATCATTATAATTTATCTTTTATTGTGCATCATGAAGTTTAAGGTTCTAGGTGTATTTGGTCACATTAGCAAACGAAAATGAAAAATCAGAGTTATCCTACTCGGTAACTGAGTATTTTGTTGGCAACCCTATTCATGCAAGTATACATCTGCAGTAATAACAATCCAAAAACTTCGAAAGTGTACCTTTTGAGACTCAATAAAAGTGTTTTGTATAACAATAAATCTCCCATTCCCGCTTGGAAAAATGGGCCCAAGTTGTAGAGATTTCCCCCCAACAATCTCCAGGTTGTTGATAGATAAAGTGTGAGAATTTGGCTTTAGATTGTGGTGGGTAAGAAAAGCCAATTTTTTCACAATGTACGGAAGGCCGTGCAGTCAATCTGACTAAAGTACCACATAGCTTTAACTCTTCTTAGGCTTCCGTCTCAGTACTGACTCCTGTGATGGTCTTACAATACTGTTGCCTTGAATTCTCTACTTTAAAGCAACTTTTAAAATTTTTGCATTAAAGAATAATCTTTTCTGTGTTGAAATATTTCAGCCATAGCCTGCAGCCCAGCCTTCAGAAAAAAATCCTAATCGATCTTAACAACAAAATGCCAGCTTTTTTCTCAGACATTGATCGACACAGAACTACTAGCATACATGCAAAAGAAAGGCTAGGTGGGGTGGGTGGGTCGGGTGTTTAGTACAGGATTTTTTTCTTTTCCCTCAACTACAGATCTTTAATACTGTTACACCTAAGAGAGTGTTGTACAAATACCGGCAATGTCGGATTAGAAAGAGGGAATATTTTATTAGTTGTACAAGCAATGGATGGTTTATGATAGTTTTTGAAAAATGATTAATTCGCTTGGGCAACGATTTGATCCAAAGAGGAGTAAGAAAACCAATTTCTAGTAATGTTAAAAAAATGGGCCTGAAATACCAGGTGGCGACTGGCGCGGGATACCCAGCTCCTTGGAAGTAAGGCTAAAATGCATTGAGATATGTTATGAAAATGAGAAGTATATCATACTGCCTCGTCCGTCGCGCGGGTCAACAAGGGACCCGTCCCTTAGGGAAAGACCAGTCTGTGGTCGAAAAGTATACGACTCGTTCTAATTCCTCCTCTGCGAATGATCTGCAAGGTAATCAGAACCAGGATATCCCGAACCCCGAACCTGCAGTGATGCCCACAAAATCAAAAGAAACTAGAGATAGATGGCCTACAGAGGATTATAACAATGTTCTAAGAACATTTTACATCGCTGAAAAGAACCCTATGAGAAACGTGACTGAACAAACCTACTCAGAATGGAGAAAAAAGTAGGAATATAAATCATGAAAAACATCGATGCTAATAAACTTGCTAATGTACCTCGACATATTTTTAGAAATAAGCGGTTGAATGATGCGCAAATCGATCTAATACGGGATGAAATTTGAAATGAAACTACTGTAGAATCTGAGGTTGATATGGAATATGAAAATCGAGAATCTATAGTTGAATTAGTAAATTTGACACCTGCACTGATTGAGAATAAAATAAGTGAAGCGAGAGAAGAAACTAATGAAGAAAAAGTTAGAAATGTGCACATGGTTGAGGTTGTTGATCATTTTTTTTGAAAAAATAAAGAAAAGATACAGGCTGCCCGTGAAGAAATAATACGTGAACTTGCAATGATTGAAGAGACTGAGATGAAAAAGAGGGACACACTGCCTAAAGTAACATTCTGTTCGAAAACAAACTTTACTATTAAGCTTTATAACGTTGCTCTAAGTGAGATAGTTAATGAAACCCAGAAGGATTTAACCTCTATCAACAATCTAATATACTCAACAGCAAAAGCTGCCACCCAAAATCTGGGTACTAAAATAAAAAGAATAAACCGAAACAGATTAATAAGGAACCAATATGGAAACTGAAAATAAAGAAGGGAATTGAGTCTTTGCGGGCAGAAATCTCAATTCTTGATCAATTAACGAAAGGAACAGGTGTGAAAACTAGGTAAAGCAGGAAAGTTAAAAGGAAATACAATATTATTGATGAAGTCTGTCTATTTACGACCAAAGAAGTCTTAAAACAAAAAATACAAGTGAAACCGCAGCGATTGAGAAGATTTGATAAACGAAATAAGTTCTATAGACAGAACAAGATCTTCAAAGCTGATGCTAAAAGGTACTACAGGGAAATTGGAAAGAGTAAGATTGAGATAAATGATCCACCTGAGAACAAGGACGTGGAGGAGTTTTGGAATGGCATCTTGGCTGAAGAAAAAAAGGAAAACCAGGAAGCTACTTGGATAGGTAGAGAGGAGGAAAGGATAAGTGAGGTCAAAGAACACCAGTGGAAGCCTATTATGATCGAGGAATTGCGTCTAACCCTAGCGAAATCACAGAAGTGGAAATCCCTTGGTTTAGATAAGATTCCAAATTTCTGGCTTAACTCTCTAAGTGAAATACATAAACACCCAATGGCATCTTTAAATGAAATCGTCACTACAATAGAAGCCTTGCTGGATTGGTTAATTCAAGGCAACACATATCTTCCCCCGAAATCGGTCGATACTAAGAACCCGAAAAACTATCGCCCTATTACGTGCTTGACCACAACCAATAAGATTTTAACATCAGTGACAGAATGTATAATGTCTTTGAGCAAAATTTGGTTCTTCCTCGGGAACAGCAAGGATGCAACAGGAACTCATATGGATGCAAGGATCAGCTTCTAATCAACAAAATGATTCTGGAGGACTGCAGGAAAAAGAGTAAGAACTTAAGCACAGCGTGGATTGATTACACAGGGCAACAATTTTTGGGGACTCTCATGTTTTCTTTAAAAATAAAAGTGTTTCTGGACCAATTTTTCATGCTGAATTCAAAACTGATACCCATTTGTTCCCACCACGTCTAGTTTTTGCGGAATAGGATTCCATTTTTTTTAACTCAACCCTATTTCGTATGGTGGTTGGCGCCACCGTCTCGGTTTTCTCCCAAATATTTTCCAAATGGAACCAGCTGTGAACTCAAAGCTTTTTGACTTTTATTGAGGCATATTTTTACAGTTTTACTGCAATTTTCAAGCGTATGTGATGACCCAGTCCAAGTTTATGGCCGTTTTGTCATTGGACTTTTGGTCAAAGTCGGCACTCGGCCAACATATGATTTTTTTGACTGTGAAATTGATGGCATCATTCTTTTTCATCATTCATTGAAAAGTGCATTTAAAAAGTGATAAGATTCGTTTCAGGGCCATTCGGTTCAAAAATTTGATTCATTCTGCGATTTAAATATTTTGGCC
>RDPX01000180.1:625364-682942 GCA_003991215.1 Morbakka virulenta | reverse complement strand
CCACTGACAAAGGAGTATTTGCATTATGTTGCCAAAATAGCCTCTCAAGAACAAACTCTGTTGACAGCAGTCACACTAGCACAACCGATCCATCTCTTCTCAGATCTCAAGTGGAAACAGGAAACCACAAAAAATGCAACTGAATGACTGACTGACTGAAATGTCACTTTGTTGCAAATACTCAGCCAATTAGCGATAATAGGGAAAACTGCTTGCATACTATGTGAATGGCCCCATGAAAGGATTAACAAGGAACCAAATTAATCCAGAGGTCAATTGTGATTCAATCAGAATATCAGCATCAATTAAATGAAGAAGAATGGCAACAATCACATTTTAGCCCTCTTTATTGGTTTGAAAGGACATCCCATGACCAGAAGAAAGTTTTTCCCAATGCTAAAGCAGAATTTTTGATGAAAACTAGGTGTAGCATGGGCAGAGAAAACTAGACGTGATGGGAACAAATGGATATCATTTTTGGATTCAGCACGAAAAATTGGTTCAGAAACACTTTTATTTTTAAAGAAAACATGAGAGTCCCCAAAAATTGTTCCCCTGTGTTATCGTAAAGCTTTTGACAGTGTTCCACATGATTGGATCATTAAAAGCCTGGAAATGTACAAGATCTCACCAATAATTTCAAATTTTTTAAAGAAAAGTATATCAAAGTGGAACACCTCTCTTTTCCTCATCCACGACGCTGGGACTACTACATCTAACGCTATTAAAATCAAACGTGGTATCTTCCAAGGAGACTCTCTTTCCCCGCTTCTCTTCTGCATGTCGCTTATCCCCTTGTCCAGCGAACGTAATAAAGCCAACTGTGGTTACACGATCTATGACAAGCAGATTAACCACGTCTTCTATATGGATGACTTGAAACTTTTCGCAAAAAGTGATCAACAACTAGAGGGATTGCTAATTACCGTTAGACAGTTCAGTAATGACATTTGTATGGAATTCGGCTTCGATAAGTGAGCTGAAACTGCATTCTTGCGAGCAAGACTAGCGAAAACCTCATCCATAGATCTTGATCCAGACACGTCAATTAGAGAACTGGATCATGAGGTGTAGAAATCACCAAAGAAGATGAAGATGGACGTAAAGCCACAGAAACTGCGAAGAAAGTTAAAATGAATGCTAAAAGGAAAGCACAGAAACAGCTTGCCGATCATTGGAGCCAGAAAGCTCTGCATGGACAGTATACTATCCGAAGCCAAGACGCTGATGTAGATCAATATGGAACCAATCAGTGGCTGAGGAGTACAGGACTTAAGGCAGAGGCAGAAGTCTTCATGATCGCAGCATAGGACCAAAGCTTATTTACCCGAAATTACCAAGCAAACATACTGAAGAATGGAGCCGATCCTAAGTACCGGTTCTGTGACCAGCACACGGAAACNAAGAAGATGAAGATGGACGTAAAGCCACAGAAACTGCGAAGAAAGTTAAAATGAATGCTAAAAGGAAAGCACAGAAACAGCTTGCCGATCATTGGAGCCAGAAAGCTCTGCATGGACAGTATACTATCCGAAGCCAAGACGCTGATGTAGATCAATATGGAACCAATCAGTGGCTGAGGAGTACAGGACTTAAGGCAGAGGCAGAAGTCTTCATGATCGCAGCATAGGACCAAAGCTTATTTACCCGAAATTACCAAGCAAACATACTGAAGAATGGAGCCGATCCTAAGTACCGGTTCTGTGACCAGCACACGGAAACAATAGACCACCTTGTGTCTGGATATTCTGTACTTGCTCCAAACGAGAGTCAAACGCCACGACCGTGTTGGGCAGTATCTCAACTGGGGTGTATGCAAACACTTTGGTATTGAAACCAATCCCAACTGGTATGAACACAATCCACTACCAGTCACTAAAGGAGAAAATGCCACTATTCTGTGGTACTTTTCGATCAACACTGACAGGACGATTTAAGCCAACCGTCCTGACATCATAATTAAAGATAGGAAAAACAAAGTGTGTACATTAATTGACACGAGTGTGGCACGTGATAAAAACATTTCAGTTAGGGAGGGAATTCGAAAAGGTAAATAAGTATAAAGACCAAGAGATAGAAATTCATAAAATGTGGAACGTCAAAGCTGGAACTGTTCCGGTCATTGTCGGGGCACTAGGGATGATTAAGAAGGGGATTCAAAAACATGTAGAGAAAATACCTGGAAAGCATAGGGTACAAGAACTCCAGAAAATTGTCCTCATAGGTACTGCTCATATTCTTCGAAAAGCACTTAATTTGTTACTGCAAAAGTCACAAACGTTTCTGGGTTTTTTTTCATACAGCCTTTTTACAAATTTTTTATACTTCTTATAGTTTGCAGTAATATGACAATCGTCTTTTAAAGTTCGTGCCAATGATGTTTTTACTTCCTTGTCATAATTATTTGTATACCCTTTGTAATATGTCAATCGTCCCTTTAATTTTCGTGTCATGTCTCATAAGATCATTATCTGCCCCAGGTCACTGGGGTGACCCGGCTGGTAATTGTACTGAAACGCATACGTAAAGAAATACTTCAATAATAGTAATACTCAAACCTGTTAATTTTCGCAACATATCTTACCCATAGGGACAAAAAGGAAGTGTGCCCATTTCGGTCCGACTTTTTAAAATCTGCGAAAAATATATGATTAATGAAATGGATTCTGTCCTTGAAAGTGCTGGTATAACCTGCTAAAATGCCATCCCTGAATCTGGAAGGAAACGACGGTGGAGGGGATTACTGGGATTACCTGGGACGAGTGGGGCCTGGTACGATATACGTTTCCAGCAAAGTAGGGATTAAACCGGCAATTTTCGAAAAAAACACATTTTCTTTGAAGTTTTGAGCTAAATTCCAAGCACACAAAGAGCTGTTAGCTGGTCATTTTTTGTTAATAAAGTATACTTAAAGTATGTCGTTATTTGGAAATGAAACCAAATAATATCAGCATTAGCACATGGTGACTTAAGCACTGTGCCAGTCGTTATAGGGTTATCAATGAAGTGTCACGGTTTTCAAACCAAAGCTCTGAATGAAGTAACGGATGGGCAAGATTTCTAAGAGGGGGTCTTGAGGCAGGCAATGCAGACAAGTAGTTCAAATATACATAAACGAGCGATAAAATTGATTAGAAAACTAGAATGATACGCTTTAATTTTAAACAATTCAAAACAGTTATCTTGGGATATCTAGCCATAAAATACAAAAAACCCCACCAAATTGTCATCAATTTAAGATGGAATTTGCATGATTTGAGGGCCAAGCAACGCAAATTATTACTTTTCTGATGAGGCTGTGCAACTTCCAAAATTAAAAGTTGTCTTTAAGAAGTCTGTTTACTAAAAAAATTATTTATCAGGCTTAACGTGCAAAACAAAAAAATATAAGGAAAAAGCTGTTAATGAAATAAAAACTTACGGGGCTTAGACTCCCAACATTTGTAAAATTCTTCAAATGTTAAGGATAAAACAAAGATGCCATTTTCGAAGAAAAGATTTATTAAAATTCCACTTCCTTTTCGTAAACATTTGCCGTGTCTTTGAGGTGAGTTCATTCTTGATGGGGATTAAAAATAATATTCTATTCGCGTTGAAGTGAAACCCGCTGTGTTAGCTACATTATACACTATACTCACAATCCGGGGCACTTTTACCAGATCGGCTCGACCAATGTCACCTTTGCGCCATTCCATGTCTTTTAACACTCAGGCGAAGATTTGGGGTTCAGGCTTCAAGTCTACAGTCGACAAATTTTTTTTCGGCATAAAAGATTCCAAGGACCAACGTTATTCATGTGTATTCGAACGAGAATCATAATCAAGAAACCGATAAGCGCTTGGAGACAACGCGCACATTGCCTCCCAGAGAGAGAGGTTCTCAGTGGAGACGCGACGCTGTAATTTTGAGGCAAGCACTCTTGTAGTATCTCGACATTCGTGTGACGACAAGAAGATATGGCTTCAGTAATGACATAGCCCCTCAAATGAGGTGAAATTGTACACGACCTTATTAGACGCCAACCATCATCTGGTTGGAAGCAGATTGTTTCTTCATCATATTATCGATTTTCATTCGAGCCTCGCTGTTCTTTTTTACTTTCAGTTTGGTCGTCACTTCATTGATAACACTTCATGCTGACAAGAAATTATCATTTAATGACTGCAACGTCTTAATTGCGATAGAAAGTGTCATTACAAAACGTCTTAATTGCAATAAAAAGTATATCGAACAACACACAATTAATTAAAACAAAGATAGGATTGTCTTTTTCACTGCCAATTTGGCTAAGACGTTCGATCGCAACAGCTCTATCCTCGCTCTTCAAGTTTTTGCTTTTGGAGGCGATCAAGACGGACACAACAATTTCTCACTAGTTTTTGTTTATGTGCTTGGTACCATCGGAATGCACCGACTGTGGTGTTTCAATGTCTCTTTAATGCGGTATCACTATAGAATTCTCTGACGGAACCTTTCTTAAAACATTTGTACAATGAGGTGACGATGCAAAATTTCATCCACCATTTTCAAGGCAAATGATATAAAATGAATTTTATGTAAGAAGCAGTGTACACATAGAAAAAACCTGTTGTAGTAGCCACTTAACAACTTTTGTAGGCCACCGAGACCACCTGGCATGACACTTTTCCCCATCTAACGATTATGAGGCTGACCCACCTTTGGATACAAGGAACTTTTGAGTTGATTCCTTCACGAGCTCAAATATTTCTTTTGCGTATATGTCGTCTTGATATCCCAGGCTCAGGAGGCAACCGGAGTTTACCGTATGATTTACAGGTATACCCTGGCTAGCAACAACTTGGTCCTATATTTCAAGATGTTCTTGTTATTGTGATAAAGATTGTGAACTTTGGTGGTTTTTTTGTGGGGCTGTTTGCTATGATATCAGATTTAAACTATTGTATTGTTAACAAAAAGAAAACTATACCCGTATGCAACATAGAACTAGATCGCCAGCAACAAGAACAAGAAAACCAGCTTGATCATCTTGGTAGCATGATAACCTCCGACTGTGAAGGTGAAAAGGAGATAAATCGAAGGATTGCTATAGCAAAAAATGCTTTTGAAAAACACAGGAAGATCCTTACTAACACACAATTGAAGTTAAACAGAGAATGAGAAATCGTGATGCCTTAGCTAGATGTAATGAAGAAAGATCACTGGTAAGGGTAATAAGATAAAGGCAGTTAAAGTTTATTGGTCATGTTATAAGAGAAGAAAATATTGAAAAGATGGTTGTAGAAGGAAAAATAGCTGGAAAGCGAGCTAAAGGCAGACAAAGAATAACCTTTGTGAAAGGTTTAATGTCATCGGTTGCTGGCAATTTAACTTCGAGTGAGCTTCTTCATGCTGCAACTGATAGAAAAAAGTTTAAGCTCATAGTCGCCAACGTCAGGAACTGATAAGGCATCACAAGAAGAAGAAGAAGAAGATTGTTAACGTTTACATGTCTAATAGTTCATTGAATTACACAACTTGATTACACTCCAGTGGAAAGTATCGATAGTAAGATTAGGCAAATGTTCTTAATACAGATTTCAAGGTAATTTTGTAAGGTGTTAATATACTTTGTTGACAGTTTGGATTACACCATTTTGACGAAAGAAGAACTAGCCGTGGCTTAATGGTTAGTGCAACTGCACAGTAACCAAGAGTTCCGGGTTCGATTCCCCGAGCTGTCGAGGAGAATTTGGAACTTTGCAAAGAAAAAAAGTAATTGGTTGGCGTCAGGAAGGGCATCCGGCCAAGAAATTTCTCACTGCCAAATCAAAGTCCCTCTGAAGGGCACCGTCTGAGCCCCAATTGCTGGGGGGAAATGACGTCAAAACTCAAAAAAAAAAAAAATTTAAAAAAAAATTTGACGAAGAATACTTTTCCAAAATGGGCACTGAGTAGGATTACGAAAAGAGAAGAGCGACGCCATTTTAGCTTAGTTTTGAGTTTAAAACATGATATTATTCACTTTTCCGAAGCTTACCAATAACATGTATCTGTTACACTTTATGTAATTCTTTGTATCGTATTGTGTAAAATATGAAGACTTAGTTACCTGCATTATTCTGTTGTCATTTCACAAGGATCGTAAAACCATAACACTTTTGAGGCTTGCTTACCAAGTAGATATTTTTGGCCTTTTTAAGATTCAGCACGTATATATCGTGAAATTGAAATTATCCATGAAAGAATTCACAGAAAAATTGATCTTTACATTAATGAAATAAACACAGGTGTTTTTGTCAGTTGACAGGCATTCCGATTTACAACAGCACTATTCTTCTCCAAATAATTTAAGATTATTAATTTAAGATTAATAATTTAAGACAAGGCATTGTGCAACACCTCATAGACCTTAAAACTGAGGGGTCCAAATACTGCCCTCATTTAACCTCTAAGGAATTTTTTATGCCCAACCTTTACTCCCTTAAGAATTTATTGAACTGAAAAATGGGTCCTCTGCCCGTGCTTGTCATAAGAATAATTCTTTACTTAATCTTGGGTCAAAATCTTCAGGTTACAAAAAGACGGGTTTATCTCCAACTAAAATTCTTGTATCATTTGTTATACCATACAGTTGTTGCTAAGGTTTTTCAGCACTCGTGGAATTAGAAACAAAAGCAAGAAAAACAAAAAGAGTAAAAAAACCTTGTGACTCTCAGCTTCCAAAACAGACCCCAATGTTATTTATTAGTTGCGGAAGTTGAACATCACACTGATCCCATCAAGTTGTAATGTTTAAAAGTTGTGCAAAAATAAAAAAAAACAGTTTTCTTGAATGGTTTCTTATGTACCATATTCCTTTAGTACTAACGTTATCAGTTTTTTACTTAGTTGTTCCTGTTAAATGTTATTGTTTTCAGTTGGGGAATGGGAGAGTCGCGGAAACCAATTTTTAACAAGAGGATCACAGCCTTTGAAAGGTTTGGAAGCACTAGACCATAGCTGCCCATGCAAGTATTAATGGCGTTCTAATTCAAAAATGGGCAACAGGGTTTCCCAAATAGATTTAAGTGACATTAGTCAAGGTTTCCGCAGGGTAGTCGCAGTGGTTGTGACAACACAATGTTATACGCGGAGTGACCAGCGAAGATTGGACTGTCGAAGGTTGAAATGTAAACTACTTTAACTTGATAAACAAATTCAAGTAATGAAACACTTATAATCGGGGCATGTCAGGTTTTGATACAGAGCCACATGATACGACAACCAAATGAGAAAAATGAAGTGTTGAAAACAAGTTTAACGAACATTGTCTGTAGTCTAGCTAAAGAATCACGTTTCTGATTTCAAAAAGGCTATCACCAGTGTCGGGTTAGCCACACCTTTTTAAACGTAAAACGCCGAACCAATTTCAATTGTCAAGTAACACAATTAAATAACAATCATAAATACTACAATTTTTCAAAAAGGGAATGGATCGTTATAACCAGAGGAAGAGGTTGAAACCGCCATGTAACCCTATTAATGGTGATACCTTCTACTCGTACTTTACTCCTTTAATTTGGAATGAGGTTTTCGAAAACTCAGAATTCCAGAAACAAACTTCACATCAAATAAATAAAAACTAAAAAATGATCTATTGCAGGCAACAGAGAACTTAAAACATATGTCCCTGGCAATGTTGTTTAGGCTCAGAGGATTTGGGGGCTAATTAGTTAACACAGCGACCTTAAGGGAAACAAATTTACTAATTAGAGTAGCCGTTTGACCCCGAGAACCAGAATTTATCAATATTTCTTCTATAATATCTAAAACAAAACTATACGCCATCGTCTTGATCAGCTAAGAAAGACGAAGTTAGCAAACGTTTATACGAATAAAACATAAAACCAGCCTTAGGCGTCATTGCATATCTTTTTTAAGACCTTCTGTTAAAAAGCGAGATGTCAGTTTTCTGGTGGTTTTTATCCATACAATTTAACGGACCTCCAAAAATACCAACCTTCCTGTTGCAGTATTTCAAACTGTACTATAAAGCAACAAAGGTAAGGTCAAGATAATCTTTCTTTGTTACATAAATCTTCCTCCTTTATAAAAACAGAGTTCAGTTTGTTGGAGGTCTGATGACGCTAAGTAGAGAAAAATTCAGACAACTGCGTATGCGACTATTTGTTGCAATGGGTCCCGAAAAAAGCTACAGCAATAGACAGTTATGTTCTTCTCAACCTTCTAAATACACACTTTCTGTTGAAAAATATTTTTTTATCCGTAATATACACTTAAACAGTGTCAATCTTTTTATTCGGGGAGGAAAATTCAAGATAACTGAAATAGATAAGTCATAGGGTGTACCTTAAAGGCCATAAATCTCTTTGTAAACACTTATAATTAAGTATTAACATATCTATGAACCAACGATAACAAGTTTCGCTCCCTTACAAAGTTAAAAATCATCCTGCAGATACTGTGAATGTATCGCAGATTCGTACAGAATCGTTTCTAAATACACATCCTACAAAACTCTGAGGAAAATATGTATTATTTACATGAATTGCAGGATATACGCCAGTAATCTTAAGACCAGGCTTGATGTACATTTACGTTCATATTAAAAACAAATCATAAAAATAATGAAGACTAGGATATCCGATGGTGAAATGAAAATTGCGTGTATGTACTGTGACATCCATTATGTATTTTGTATTCAATCCATTATGTATTTTGTATTCACGAGGCAGAAGTGATGCCAATGATAAAGTCGTGAAATCATACTACATCTTACTTTGAAATTAAGGATTTTAACCCAAGCTCCTTTACTACATAAAATATTGTCGACGGTGAACTGTCATAACAGGCCCATATAGTATAAACTGAACGTTAAGCGTAGAAAGGGGACTGTCTTTGTTGCAGTAAAAATTGGATAATACAAACACTTAACCCAAAGCTGGTGGTCAAAAACTCCCTCTAGTTTACCATTTTATACGGAAGAAATCAGAAAATCATTTCTAGTTAAATTAACCTTAGTGTCGTTGATATTTAGCGTAACACTCAAGATCTGGATTGCTATATTTAAACCCCGGGAGAATGTTATTAACATTCAAAACGCACAGGAGTATGCTTGTACCGCGACCTGACGGCTTCCTCTACAGTTAACTTATGAGATATTTGTACGAGCTACTCAACGCTAATCAGGATGACATTTTGCTCATGAGGTGTATCCAGGAGTCTGGAAGCCAAAAAATGACCCATGTCTAAAGAGCCTGTGACAAAATATCCATAAATACATCACATATGATTTTGATGAGGTAACAGACACCAAATCGACAAAGCCATTTGAATAAAGAATTTCTTGGCGAAAACAGATGGGCACGATACCAAAAATGTGTAAAATGGGCAGCTTTCAAGTAAGAAAAACTCCAAGATCTCATTGCGACGTGTCAATGCCCTAACTACAAATGCAACTCCTTTTACATCTATAACTACTGTCGAGCTACAGAGTGTGTTACAGCTATTTGCTGCCAAGCTTAAATAACTTACTGATACTACCATGGTACAGGATTTGGCAGCGTCGTTTTACGAGGGAACGAAAACAACTATGAATAACCCCAGCAGCCTGCGAAGCGAATGTTGGTTGAGAAAATGATTATCTCGACAACAGCTTTCCTTCTGTGTAGATAAAGGCATTCAATATACTCTATTCAGGATGGGAGCTTGAAGCAGTATCAGTATACGGTTTGATTTGTCACAATATAACCTGATATATTCAGAAGGAACAGCTACACACCTTCAAAATTTGGAAGACTTTCGAGGCGACTGCAAAACTGTGCAACTTACAATAGTGTCACCAGGAAGACCTTAATACTGCTATCATCCTAAATGAGTCTTACCAACTACAGTGGTATGGATGATGTGTTCAGCTCTGTTAAGGGTAGACTACTCCCCAATATTGACTAAAATAATGAAAATGTAAATATAGTAGACAACACAATAGGCTCTTGCAGTAACTCTCTTCGGTAACAACTACGAACGAAAATGGTCAAAGCCTCAAGAGCAAGATGTGAAATGAACTGGCTAACATTACACACAGGTCTAGGATTCGGTAAGCGTACCTAAAACGCTGGCCTCCAGATTACATAGCACACCACTTTCTATCTTCTCCTTCCCCCACTACCAATGTAGTTGGTACTCAGCATTAAATGTCTGGCTATATCCCTTTTCTTTTTGAATACTCAATCTAACAGGGTAATTTACAGACATCAAAATCTGCAGCGCTGAGGTGCAACTCAAACTCATAAAAAACTTAAATTCTTCTCGTGTAAAAATATATCCTTGATTAATAATTGAGACTAATTTTCAATTTTGAATACAATCCAATTCTGAAAACTTTTCGTCTTGTTACTAACAAATTTACGGGGGCGTAACGACAGAGTGGTCGCGCACACGTATGTTTTCAACAAAAAAATGGCTGTTTTATTTAATTGTGTTTTTTCCGCTCCCTTGCAATTTCCTTTTAAACTGACCAACTGGACAAAATCTTGTGAATATTAACATCATTCAAATCTCTTACTACACCACGAAAGGATTGATTGCTTAAATCACAAAAAAATTTACACTCGGTACCTACCAACAGTTTGTTCAAGAAATGTCTTTTAATTCTTCCATCGAGGCTGACATTGGTAAATTATTCACATCGTATTTCTTTTGCTTCTTACGCTCCATAAGCTCAATAATACCATATCCAATGACACCAATGATCAAAACCACAATCAGAATATAGAGTTTTACATTAACACAAAGCGCTTTTGCATACCCAAAGGAAATGACAAATCCAAGTGATTCCCACAAACGATAATTAGAGAAGCCAGCTTCCTGGTTAGTAGGAAACAAGCACCCGTAAAATGCTATGAGAAAAAAGAACAGGAAAAATATAATTGGTAAAATATCGTTCTACATTAAAAAAAAAGGCCAGCAAAAAGTTGTGTTGAAGAGTTTGTGGGGCAAGCTGGTATACATTGGGGAATGTGGTTGCATGCAAATTTTGGGTGAGGACCATTCTGGTGATGCAATATCTGCTTGAGTCTGGCTATTCATGCAGGCCAGTGTAAAATAACTTAAGATAAACAAAACCCTTATATAAGTGTAAGCAAATGAGACAATTGAGGCATCAAATGCTGAAAAAGCTGACAACAGATTTCTACTCTACGCTACTCTTATATCATATCATATCATATTATATTATACTATGTTATATCATATTACATATTATATTATGCATCTGACTTCAACTGTGTAAAGGATTACTTTTGTTTATTTTCTCTTATCAGTTTAAGTGGGCACCAACGCAGTAAACTGACAAGTGAGATTCTTCTCCTAGCTATGTTCTGTCTCTGCGTTATATGTCGTTTATGTGCCCCATTAGGTGAATTGAATTGAAACAGAGATAGGANTGTAAGCAAATGAGACAATTGAGGCATCAAATGCTGAAAAAGCTGACAACAGATTTCTACTCTACGCTACTCTTATATCATATCATATCATATTATATTATACTATGTTATATCATATTACATATTATATTATGCATCTGACTTCAACTGTGTAAAGGATTACTTTTGTTTATTTTCTCTTATCAGTTTAAGTGGGCACCAACGCAGTAAACTGACAAGTGAGATTCTTCTCCTAGCTATGTTCTGTCTCTGCGTTATATGTCGTTTATGTGCCCCATTAGGTGAATTGAATTGAAACAGAGATAGGAAACATTAAAACATTAAAACATTAAAACAAGTGGAAAAACCACTTAATTGTAAATTGTTTGGTTTTTTTTAACGAAAATGTATCATACGATAAACATATTGAAAAACGACCGCCCCAGATCTTAATGATTACCGCTTATTGCGGCTCCTGTCCAGTCTCTCACTGTTCACCAGGAGAGTTATGAAAGATCGCAGAGATAGGAAACATTACGGATAGTCAGTATCAATCGCATCAGATTCAATTTTTCTTAGCAAAATGCATGGTATGGTTACATTTACGGCTTATTTTAATACAATTGTGCCTCCAACAAAAGTTATTTGTTGTGGTTTACAGTAGTTGAAAAGTTAAATACGAAAATTAACACTTAATTCACTCTACCAATAAAATAAAAGTTATTCATATATTATTGCAAAACTACCAGTATTGAAACATACCGTTGACTTGAGTTTGCCAGATAGCATCGGCGAATCCCCAAAATGCGGCGGCGACATAAAAAACTGCAACTGATGTACTGCTGGGTTTCCATATTATCAAAAGTAACAACAACCCCATGTTGATAAGCGCACCTGCAAGCATAAGGATGGGGCGCCCAGTGTACTGAGACACCTTTCCCAAAGTCAATGAAAATATTGCGTCCGTTACACCAAAACAAATCATCACAAATCCAACTTTTTCAATCCCCAAGGAACAAGTGACAAATGACTAAAAAAACAAACAAAAAAACCCACAAATAGTAAAATAAAGCAGAAACCAGCTTTTAGGTTTCTTCTCTATTGCCTTTTCTACGTTATATGTCACTAACCCATGGGTCTATACACCCATCTCTATTCCCCGGATCCAAATAAAAAATGAATTTATTTCCTGAGGTAGATATCCTCAATAGTTAAATAAAAATAGTGGCTCTGGAGTGGTGCAGTATGATTAATTAACAAACACTGGACTTAATCACCTGAGAAAACAATACCAAGCAGATGTTTATGGAAGTTGTTAAATCCTCAAATAAACAAGGCACTAAAGCTAGCTTCACATAAACACATTTCAACTGGGCAAGAAGAAGTGTAGAAAACGTCTTTGAACAAAGGAACTGTCACCACAAAACATAGAGAATTGATGCTGCGATCCCATATTTTGATCGACTCTGTCTTTGTACAGATGCACATCAGTAGCTGAAAAGAACCCACAGCAGCTAATAAAAAATATCATTTCTCTTGTTACACATCCAAGGATTCAAATCCAGCTTAGATTTTCACTCTATCAAATTTATACAATGGATGAAAAACCAGTATGGCAGGGCACTGGTAGGAACCGCAACTGTTTCAAAAGTTGGAAGTAAAGATGTTGAGTAAAGATCCTGTCGAAAGAGTGCCCCTAGCGCTCATTTCAAGAAATACGGTTAACTTCTGTTTTAAATATCAAGAAAAACACAACAGCTGGGCCCAATGACGTCATTGTTCATCCATTCAGGCAGCAACAAAGCACCCGGCCCAGAGGTAGTCTGTCACATGTGGCCAACCAGTAAATGTCTTCCCCACTTGGACTTAATCGGTTTGCATTATCCTTCCTTGAAAATAACGATAAGACTTCCTGCACCAACTACATGGTTCTGCCTTTGATACGTTATGCTTACAATTTATTTCTGGCGACAATGCAGTCTGCATCAAAGAATCTGCTGACGCTTAAGTCAGGCATTGTCAATATGGCTTTACCATCGGATAAAGTAACACCGATGATTTTTATGATGTGGAACAAAACAAGTCTTTTTGGTACCGATTAACTCATCCTGGGCTTGGTAATGTAAAAAAAACCCCACCGACAGCATAATGCACCGCCTATTTTTTCCAAAAATTGCACAGCAAGTGTATTTTCTGTTGGCGTCATCCATCTCTTTGAACACCCCACGTAGTAGTCCCAATGTATTGATAATTTAAGACACAATTGGATCCCTTACTTTACCTGTTTGATCAAGGTACGCTTGCTCCTATTCTATTTAGTCTTTGCACAATGCCTTGATCATACTACAATGCAGGCTGGTTACCTTAAATCAGTGGCATGCCATCCTTAGATTTTTATTACTCCGACGACCTGACGGGAGGCCATCTCAGTAACAATGACGAAGAACAACGTTTCACAACAAAGTCTCATAACACACCCACCATTAAATAAAACATGATCATTAGTGGCAAAATGACGGAGAAATGATTATCTACAATTAGATACCAGTTACGTGCATCAATACCTACAAAAGTCCTGGCTCGTGTGAAACTTATTATCAGTAGCAAAATGCTGAAGAATTTAATGGATAATACATATCCCTAATGCGTATTATAATGGGCAAGCTGTGTTTAATAACTAACGTGTTTACAAAATTTATGCTTCAACCACATTAAAGTCACGTTAATTAAGGTCATAGTGGTCTCAAAAGTGATTTAGAGCGCTGTCCTTGCACCATAAATGTATATCACAAATCAGGTGTAATTCGTTGTCATGTGGCAGATTAGTCGCCATCAAACGAGAGGCTGTTTTCAGTGGGTGACCACAGAATATCTACAGTAAATAATGTCATGCACGCAAAGAATTCTGTTGCCATACTGCCATGTTACTAAACCCAGTGTTTTTGCTGGTAAAGTGCTAACGGCAAATTTCACCTACCAGGGTTTCGAGGAAGAAAACACACAGGCCTAATTTATAACTTGGGTGTGAACAAGTGACAAATACTTACGGCTTCATATGGGCTTGACTGATGGGTTTGCATTAACAGCCATTTCAGTTTAAACCAACAATACGGACGAATACACTAATGTGGTCTTCTAAACCTGAATTTCCTATCAAAGACTACATGTTTTCTTCGTTTTGTCATAGTTTTCAACTGCACAGTCATAGGCAAATTTCTTTGTTCTCTAATAGTACAGTTATAAATTCTAATCTTTTTCACTCTGTTCTGTTTTCATTCTTAAAAGACAAAACCGATTAGATCTTTTATTCAAGTTTAGTAAAATGTCTACATGTTCCTGCTAAGTGCTGCAAATTAAAATATTTTTCTGGAAATGACCTATCCATCCTGAAATTACTTCGTGCACTAAAGCTACAACCATAAAAGTTTACACTGACTAAACTCAAATACGTGCAATAAATATTATCATAGAAAAACGGTACTGTAAATCATAATAAAAAAAGACCAGGTCTCAAAACGTTCTTTGAAAAAACACTGCTTTTTCATTCTTGTAGAGGTAATAATCCCTTTCCCTAGATTTTTTTTCTTTTAATAACTACTTGTCATCGAAAAGTGTTCTGGGGATCAATTAAATTTCCGTTAATTCTTGTTTCTAAGCTTTTCAACCTTCAATTTACTTCACTCTTTCGTTAAGACTGTTCAAATATGCTCTAATCCTCGGTGTGTAAGTTTGTGAAACAGGATGTTTCAAAAACGAACCTAACACAAAACTTAGAAATGATTACAAATTGCAAACAGATAGCAATCAAACCTGATAAATGTACATAATGAAACGTGCAATAATCTAATAAAAGTACTCCAGTGATTTAGCAAATAAGTGCTCTCAACCCGTTTTAAAGGGTTACACTGTTAAATGTCTTTGTAATATAATATTAGGTTTGTTGCCGTATTTCCATCGCCTAAGAAGATCTGGGTAACTTTTAAATCAAAGTATTGTTCATTTACCACGGCAGCAAAGATATCTTATCTTAACTGGATGAAAAAAATACTAGTAATTTTACGAAAATATTTCCCCCAAACATCGGGATAATTTAAGGGCGAACTGGAGTTGCTGACAGGTGAAACGCTTATTAATTTAATGACAGGGGATATTAGAAACTGTTGTTGAAATCTCAATGGGTCTTCCAGTCACTGCTCATAAGTTCAACATTTCCATATGGGTGTGGCTATTTTCCCTAAGAACAAACATATTTATAAAAAATATCACCCAATAACTTCCATATCTGTAACAAATCGTTAGCAGTCGTGTCGACCTGGTTTACCTTAGTGAAATCTGCAAACACAAATCCTTGTTCCAGTCCACTGTAGATTGTAAGTGGAATCAGCAGTCTCATTCGTACGTCCTTTAGGTGTTTTAAAGTTGCAATGAACAGAGTACATACACCTTTTTTATCTTCACCTCCAAGAACTTTTACTTTATCCAACCAAAAACTAATTAAAAGAATAGCTATGACTCCACACCCTAAGTAGATACTCAGGAGAGTGTACAGAGTTGCCTTGTTTGAGTTTGTAACTACTTTCTCGTCCGGTGCACTGTCCGCACAATACCTGGCTCCACAATACAATGAATGATCTCGCGTCGTCCCATTTGTAGCTAAAAATGTTTAAAAAAGGAGACACGGGATACCTAAATACTAACCAAAATTAGCCATACGTACATTTGTGTTAAATCAGTAATAAACAATATTTTCACCAAGTCATAATCTAATGCCAAGGGCACAGCGGATCACAAAACCGATGGTCTCGGCACACCGACAAACCTTTCGCCTTGCCTAAAGGTAATTATCGATAATCCTATTATCACTATTATGATTATTAACCTATGTCTACGATAGATTTGAGTGTAAACAAAAGGACACACCGAACAAAATAACCTGTTGTCAACTGATAAAATGTGTGCAAATACTGGATTATGTTCAAAATTTATATTTTGGAAATAAAATCACGCTAAATCGCGTTCAAATAACAAAAATTTGGAGCTTAAAATTCTAGGAAACAGGATTCAGAAAAAAAACCCTACTACTTTAATGCAGTGGTAATGTACAGTGGCTCTTGAAGCCGCTAAATTAGCTTATCCTTGCGGTGTTTGTGCTATTCTGTTTTTCCTGATGATATTATTTACTGAAGATACACCAATTTAACGGTATCGACGTCATCTTGTGCTACATCACTCTACATTAAAAACACAAGCCGTTACTTCCTTCTTCCTTCAATGACTTTTGAAATGTACCAGAAACTAACTTTCCTAGCCACTGGTTCAGAATCAAGATTCGAACCAGTGGCTGTGACTATTATGCCGACAAGTCATATCAGCTGACTATCAGCTATCTTTCCACAGGTAGCCATCCCTAGTGCTCCTATCTCAATCACGTTTTAAGGGCTGAGTCTTCCACACAACCAAGATTTCCTTTCCAAGATCAGATTCACTGGTTTCAACATAGTTGGTAGGCAAGGAAATTCTGTAAATAATATAATATAGAAAAAGGGCATGCTGAAGTGAAAGATATGGTTGGAAAGAATCCAGTTCAGCGCATACATATTTTTAACCTCTCTATAATTCCTAATCCTCTCCATTCATATCAATCTAAGTTTTCTTGTCATCCATACCATACATTCTTTTCTGCTAACTTTTCATAATAATGATAAAAATTTGATCATCTTTTAGTACTACAATGTCATTGTCACAGCCTCCCAAATCATCGATTTCAGCCTCTGTTTCTGTTAGATTTCCTACTTATCACCATTTCAATTTTCAAAGATTACCTCAAAGACGTATGTCTTCCCCACTGCCACAGCTAACAACAGCCAACTGTGTTAAAAAATGCTAATATATACAGTGATGCTGTACAATATTCAGTCTTTAGAAGAACGGATACGAAGCGTCATCCATTGATTTCAACCTGATTAAACAAAATTGTGTTTCAACATCCCATGGTTGTTATGACTTAATGACTGTAATGACGATACATTGCTCAGCAATGATGATCAAAGTAGTCTTAACTGTGATGGAAAATAATTTCTATTAATCGTTTTTCTGTAATGGCATCATCAATGACAGCATGTGTCAACGCAAGCAAAACCTCTTCACTTTTGTGATGATTTCCTGTTCAAGTGACTTGTGGTACCAAATAGTTTTAGATGGGGTAAAAACAAATATTTGAAGGCTTCATCTGGCAATTCTTGTTGCCTCTCCTTTTCATTGTCAGGGGAGTTACTTCGCAAACATAAAAAAATTCACAGGAGCCACAGGGACTTGATGTGGATATTCAACAAGACAGCAAAACTTACAACCAAAATGGTAACCTTTAAAGTATATTTCAACAAAATATATACAGAAATTTCTGCCTGGCTAACCAGATGACATAAGACGGAAACAGACTGTCCAGATTACTAAGCAATTCTATTGTAAACTGGTTTAGATGAATTTAAAGCATTGAATGACGTCTGAGAAGTCACACTATTATATGCCAGGCTCAAAATAGCCATTAAATTTTTGCTTTAACATCAATGAGACTCAAGAGCTTATCCGTTTCTACCTTCAATATTCAGTTGGGACTGATAGAATATCAGCAGCAAAAAGGAGAAGAATGAAAGCCATAGTGGTGGTCCGGGTAAAAGTTTGAAGTTTCAAAATAAGAGAAGCACTTATTTCAATTCCTGAAACTTTGTTTAAAATTAGCAGATTTCTTACAAGTCGGAATTCCTTGAATCTGGCCAGGCATCGTAGATCTTAGAACAGAAATTATAGTTAAGGTTTTTCAACGAGAGGAAACAAGCTTCAGTTGCTGTAAAGCTAAAACAGAACTGATGAGATTTTCTACCAACAGCTTTGCAGAACGATGGTTCGAATACTATCCTGGTTAACTTTTCTAGATTTATTAAGAAAAACAATGACGTATGCAACAACTCTACAAGACGTATTGCTCCAACTGTTATAAAAGTCAATGTACACTATTTGGTTGTCCGTATTGTGGATAGCAAACCAGAAGGAATGATGAGGTGAACACATATCAGTTTATCGTAACTTATTATCGGGAACTTCTCTTTCAAAGGAATAAAGGAATAATATATTACATTTTGTTTGCGCTTTTGTTCAACTGACCAGTCAAAATATTAACAGTATTCCACATAACAAATCAACTTTCCACACACCAGTTTAATAAAGTAGTAAAGTAGTAATCGACCAAATACTGTGCCAAGGAATTTAAGTCCGCCTACACATGAAACCAAATCGTATACAAACACAACCTACGCTAACCAACTGGTCAAACGAACTCTGTAAATATTACTGCTACATAACTAAAAAAAAGATATTCGCATGATTCACAACAAATATTTATGAAAACAAACAAGATCCCGGGTACTTATACAGTTATACACTGTAGGATACAACAAAGTAACTTACTAAGCCTTTCTCATGACATCTTTTTAAAGAGGATTTTGCCATTTGAAGTGAAACAAAAGATATGTACTTGTTTAATCAATCTGCAATAATTCAATCGCATAAAAGAAAATACCTGCATCAAAAAATAAAATGGATTATATTTTTGATTGGTACAACAAATTTTCATATGTTCTTGAAGGGAAACAATTACTCAAAATACTATGACAACAAGATGCGTAAAACGCCTAGACTGGCTGTCTAATACAAGGAATAACCGAATCTTTACACCATATTTTCTGAATGCGAACTCTGTGCCGACAGCAGTACCATCTGCACATGGCTTTGCTTTCTACGACAGGAATGATTTCTGGGCTTGGCCTGGTTGGGCTCGGGCTTTCTATTACTGTTCCTTTTAAAAACCATTACTGCACTAGTAATGAAGAGTCAGCTTAATACGCATTTCTTACTTTGCGTTTAACGTACCTGTTTCTTTAAGAACCAGTGATGAAATAAGATTACCCCAAATCTGTCCTGACTGGAATATCATGAAGAACACGCCAAAAAACTTCGTTATGATTGTATCCGGGTTTTGGTTTGTAAGTTGTGCATACCTTATACCATTGGTCGTCAAATAAGAGCACTTGGCAGCCCACAGAGGTGCAGCCGCAAAACCTACAGAATAAAGTTACACTGCATTAATAAATGACGTGTAAAGAATCAACTAATCACGAAAATCATATAAACAAAAAGCAACTACTACTTTCTCCAGCCTCCCACCGAGCTCCAATATGAGGTTGAGAGTTCATTTCAATATTGTATAACAACGATACACCACTAAAAATTTCAGAAAAAATAAGGCAATTTCAAAGAATGAAAATAATGCTTTTTTTTAAACCAATGTTTTCTTTGTTTAAATAATATACCGTGCGCTTGCTTCAAATAAAATTAAAAGGTTCGTTACAGTTTGGTTTATACATTAATATCCACTACAACTGAATAGTCGGGTAGGCTAAAAAATTAGTAGTTAACAGCTATACATATATGTATATACATCAAAGCAAAAGATTTTGTGAGTAAAATGGTAAAAGTGAATTTTTTTTTCTCGTTTGAAAGGCCGTAGTCATCAGGAAACCAAATGTTTTTCTGTTGGTATGTCTTGTGTTATTACAAATCTTAATATTCATTGTTTTTAGACAGTTTTTTTCTATATGTATATAAAGATGTCCATGGTTATCGATAAGAGTTATGCAATAATTTTTGTCTCATTTATTTCGCATGTCTCCTTCTTTATGGTTTCTTTCCTTCCTTTTATTATTTTTATAACACTCCTCGAAATTCGCTTTCTGGGAACCTCAGGGTTTTCAAAATATATTTTTATCCTTTCCCATATATTTTTTTATTCATACTTAAAGTTCATATAAACCGATACTATCGAAGGCCCAGGGAGCTGAGATTGTCCAATTCCTTTGTTGCCAGGTAAAATGTTGTCTGTAATGGTAATGCTTCTGCATATGCAACTTACATCAGGAATATCTCAAGATCAATACCTGGGTGAAATAAACCCCTAACCCTAACAAGTACTGATTATTGGCAATATGCTCTATTTAATCATCTTAATACCAACGATGGTAAATTCTGTGGTTGTCAGAAAACCAAAACTTAAAATCCAAGGGCAAGATCTGGATAAATAAACTTATGTCATCTTTCCCTTTTATGATGTAACTTTCCTCTTCTCTAGTAACCATGGCAAAAAGCAAGGGAAGCAAAAATTGGCACCTACATTTTGTAAGGAAACATTGTTTATCAATAATCACGAAATTAATAACAATTTTGAAACAGTATGTCTGAAAAACACACAAAAATTGAAGAAGGGGAAAAAAGGAAAAACGAAAGATGAAAAAAAAAGCGAGTAAGGGGGTAAAAGTATGTGTGGATAATATTTAACCTGAGGATTTGGAAATAAAGAAAATCTTGTTGAAATAAAGAAAGAACCATACCGTGATCCAAGTAGTGCCAATGGCTTTCATAGTCACCGACTTTACCATGTGAGCTTTAGAAGCTTTTTCTCACACAGATCATTTTTTTCAACCAATGGAATAACATTTGTGGAAAGGAAATGTTCTTGGCGTGGAAGCGAAGTCATCTTGTAGAAGTCTCAACCCTATATGGGCAGATTCGATTACATGCCTTACGACTGGTATCTGTGAAAGAATTCTACAACAACGTCGAGGACCTAACTGCAAAAATTATCTGTTTAACAAAATAGAGCATATAACTTAAGTTGGTAAAGCAGGTGACAATGAAAGGCAAAGGCACTGGTTTTTATCCAGCTCAGTGCAAAGTAAATTTTCAACTTCTCCATCTCTACGTATTATACACATTGCACTATCTATACACACATGACATTAACTCACAAAAGCACACCCATGTACAGTAATGCTCACTACACTGATCAAAGCATACATCATTTGTGGGCCCAGGGGTTCTCCACATTTACCAAAACGGCAACAAATACTGGCGATAAGCAAATGTCTTTTATTAGATGCTGTGCATATTCGAATAAACCTGGACAAAAAAGAGGGGGGTTATGTCAGGTTGGAAAAATCTGCCACTCGATATTGGAGTTGAATATGAAAGCGTCGATATCCAAGTGTAACTTCCGTTTTGTTACTGCTAGTGCCACAATTGTTAAGGGCTGTAGTCACTGTATCACTAATAACTCTCACGAGATGTATGGGGTTTCCAGTGAAGGGCCAGCAAATCTTGTGGTGGAGAGCTGTCGTGCTCCTTCGGGAGGAGTTCGGCCACCTTTGGTCCCCACCCGACTAGATCTGGTGTACTGCGTGGAGGAAACCACTAGATTGGTTCAATGGGTAAAAAGGCGGACCTTGCAATGGCAATGTTGAGTACAATTAGAGGACAGTGAGACACCAAGTGCACTGCTAGCTGCATCCTGACCCATATCTAATCGTATTGACCTTGATTGCCACTGTATTCAAATGGGCTAGGACGAATGAGACAGGCTGACGATATGCGCAAAATTCGCTCACTTACATCCACGACATCACACCTAAAAGTCCTGTGGCGATGGGCGAGTGACGAACCATCAGGTGTGGATGTACTGGTAGCTGTAGCCACAACCCCGCAGACAGGCTGCCCAAGGCATTGGGTCGCTCTTTCCTGGACTGAAGTAGCAGCAAAGTTTGGCACCCCCTGAGTGTCTTAGCAGCCTATTTTCGGATCACTCTGCTTACCTCCATAGTCTGAGGAAGGGGCTAGAAAAGGGGGCTCAAGCATAGTCTGTTTCACCCTACTTTGGCCTGCTTACCGTGGGAGGCGGTGATCCCACAATGTAGATGAAAAGCAAAGCAAAATGTTTCGGTGACTTCGCTCATCATTGGGGCCTGGAATGTGCGGGTTCTAATGGACAATAACAAAACAGGCAGACCAGAGAGACGGACTGCACTTATTGCAAAAGAACTCAATTGATATAATATACAGTACTCTCTCCAATTAGTGGACACCATTGGGGCAAAAACATGGTGTCTGCTAGTTGGAAGTATCCGCCTTTTGGAAAGTTTTTCAATGTAAACCCTAAATTTGAAAATAGACCCGAGTTTTGTATTTAAAAGGTGTAATTTGTGTGTATCGGGTTCTTGAAAGTGACAAACATTTCCATTACGGCTGAAGTTATTGGAAAGCGGTTGAATCGTGGAGGTGGCTATGGTAAGGAGATTCCAGTAATTTACCACTGTCATGGACAAGGAAAGTTAATAAGCTGGGCTGTAAAGAAGCTCGAAGCTGTAAAAGCGAAGTAGATTGCAAAGTGTAAAATTGTTTGAAATAAATATTTGAACAAAATTCATTAGTCTCTATTTTTTTGTTCGCTGGCTCTTAACTTTTTTTTACTGTCCGGTAATTGGAAAGAAAAAACGCCATATTGACTATTTTATGCAAAAAACATTGCCCATTAATTTTAAGTGTCCGCTGTTTATAAAGATTTTTACGAGACTTTGACCAGAAAACGATCGGGGAAAAAAATTACCCCGTTAATCAGGTGTCCGTTTTTTAGAGTGTCCGTTAATTGGAGAGAATACTGTGAGCATTGCAGCCCTCAGTGAAACCAGGCAGGCCAACGAAGATCAGCTAACTGTTGATTATTGAACTGGGCGGTCGCTATCCGACAGTAGCATTGTGTCTGTATCATCTGATGACCATCCAGTGGTAGTTGTTAGTTAGTGAATTAATTGCCTTTGCCCACTGCTTTTCAGAGGCATGACCCTAGTGATGATTTCAGGTGTTTAAACGAGCGCCCGCGACAGCTAAGGAAGCCTGAATGAGTGTGGGTTGTTCAGGGTTCTGTCGAAGAATCTCCTCCTTACGTTCTTGAACAGCCTTTCTGCGAACCTTGTCTTTGATAAGCTTCACAAAACCGGAAGCAGGATCAGTTCGAATGCCGGTGGTAGGACGATCAAGCAGGCGTTGTTCGACACGAGTTTAATCAGACTACTTCGGTGAAGTGTGTGGTCTTCACCTTTAGACATGCAGCTGTATACGATGTCACAGTCGCCGCTACTATTATCTCAGTGACGGGGCAGAACGGTTCACGGTGTGATAAAATAAGCATCCTATCTTTCGCCAGGGAGCATTAGTTTAGGTAACGGTTGGTGTCGTCCATGTTGGTAAGCTTTTTGGATGGGTTGGAGTGGACACGGTGAAGGTCTAGGGGTTCGTTCTAGGTCAACAACCATGTTGATCTGGTGACAAAAGACATCTTTAAAGTGCCCCTTATTGAAGCAAAATGACAAAACTACAGACCTGGCAGACTGTGTTAACGCCATTGCCAGCATTACCGCTAGCAAAGCACCATAGGGTATTGCGTGCTCCAGCCAAGTGTTGAATGTGGACAACAAAGCGACTTTCAGTAGACAAGAATGTTGAGAAACGTTGAATCCAGCAACACTTACTGATCACGTGGCACCTACTAATCTAAAAAACATTTCTGAATCTCGAATTATAACAGTATCTGTTAGTGATCATTACGTATACCGCACCAGAAGACATGTAGGGACCATTAAACGTCAACAGAAAATTAAAACGAAATAATTCTTGTTTGAAATCAACCCAGGCGGCTTGAATCATATAATAGTCTGGTAGTAACGTTAACGAGGCTGTTGAAAAAATTCTTGAAAAACATCCCCCAATGCGATGAGTTTTTTCAAATTCTGCAATGAAGCAAGCTTACCGCTTGTTTGATTACAGAATTTTAAAAACTTGCCCGTACTAAAGACAGACTCAAGACCGCTGATCTGAAAAACAAATCTTCCATTCTTGTGAATTCCTAGAAGCATGTACAGAATAAAGTGAATAATCTTAGCAAAAAGCTCAAAGGTCATTACTTTACCAGAAAAACGGTCCTTTATAAGAGGAACCTGAAACAAACATGGAAGACGATCAATTAAATGAGATATCAAAGTTGACTTGTGTTACGTATCTTGATGTAGAAGGTCACATTGTAACTGACAACAATGAAATTGCCCAGTCGATGAATTCTTTTTTTTTGTATCATCCATAAAATGTTTAGTGACGACACAGCAGTCCAACCCTCTATTATTCAACGAATCTAAGATAAATAAAGTTTAGGACAATCGATTTTTATTCTGTTAAAATGACTCTCAATAAAATAAAGACCTCCTTTGGCTTTGCCTTTGGCTTTGGCCCCAACGGTACTACAAGTCTTTTCATCAAAAATGGGCCTTCACTAATCTCACATTCTCTGTGGGAGTGGTGCTTCTGTCACGGAAGTTGCACCTTGAAGAATCGAGCTTATGGCGGGAACCGTTTGCGAGAAGGGATCAATTTTCTTCAGAACTTTAGGTAGATCAGTCAGGGTTGGAATCCTGACGTTTCACCGGGCCAGATTGTTGCATTCTGGGCTCTAAATAGATCCGCACTGATGCTGCGGATGGTGTAAGATATACTGGTGCGGTCTTTATTAAGTAAACGTACTGCCATCATGGAAGCCGATTTCAGATTTGGGGGGTCGAAGAGAGGTATAAATGGCGATCATGAGTGGGGCACCAGCAAGAACTTCAGGGTCAATGACTTCGGCAACATGGGCTTCAACTAGGAATATGCTGAAGCTTAATTTCTCCTTTGACTGCCAGTGATGTTTTTCCACAAGGCTGGATGGCGGTCTGACAACTGGTTGAAATGCAGGCTCCAATTCATCTACCTGTTGTTTCCTCAATCATGTTGGCCTCTACGCCTGAATCTAAGAGTCAAAAGTGACAGTGTTATGGTTGTAATATACATTACTGGTGGGTGGTTTGTTTATTTGTGCTCTTCGGGAGGTTAGAGTGATAGCAACCACTGAAGGCTGTTATGTCATCTCAGTGTCTTCTGTATCATCAACTGAAGTGGCTATGACTCAAGCTCGGGAGAGGAAATTGCAAAGTAACAAATTACTTTAACTTGTATTTCCAAAGTTCTATAAGATTCTCTTACCGTTTTCTTTGATACAGCTAAGGAAAGCTGCTACCCTATCTTACTCTTTCTTTAGAAATTTGTGACAGCCCATACGCTGGAACTCATGCAAGCAGACTTTTTTACATGTTTTGTCTTTATATGCATCTCTTGCAGAACTTGTTTCGTTACTCAGTATTCATTTAGCTCTTGCTTATAAACCATTGTATTAAACACTAATAACTCTCACTCTTTATATATTTTCTAGAACAAAGTCAACTTTAAAGTTTGACAGTGACACGAAAAATTTTTTTGCTTTTAATATGACTTATATTAAGCCCGTATTTACTTTAGTTATCGTCAATTCAAAGGACAAAGACATCAGAATATTACATCCCACAAAATTGCCTTTCACCTGTTGTAATTATACGCATACTCAGATTAGTGCTCCAATTATTAAGAATTAGAGCGTTTACAAAAGAAAACGAGCCCCATAAAGAATCTACATCTTGGTTAGCAGCGTCAGGCAAGAATTTTATTCGAACCTTGCATATCTTAACCCATACTCCATTTAGAACAAATATATACGCAGAGGCAGATTCATAAAGAATCCAAACCAAGGCCCTCCGTCAAAGGGCAACCTCGTGTGTTCTTGTCTTCAATGATTATTTTCTACTTAAAAAAATCTTGTTTTAATATATTGTTTAAAATTAAGGTCTCTCATTACCTTTGCTAAAATATAATTTCAGTAGTTTAAAAATATCTCCTGGAAGAAATGTCTTGAGGTGCTCCAAGACTGTTGCAAGCATTCAATTACCTCTTCCTCTTAAATAACCACCCAAATGAATTAAGTGATTTAACAACATAAAAATTCTTTGCAAATATAATGGAAACAATCCAACAGATAGAAAAATTGCTTAACGCAGCATTTGACGGTTTCATACAAAAATTATATGGAGGGCTGTAAACAAGCACGTGCAGTACATGCAAAATCGTATACCATAAAATGAATAAAAAATGATTCTGCGAGTGAAATACTCACCTGCAAGCGCCGAAGCTGGAATTAAGGTCAACCAATGAGAGTAGTAGTTCGCTCCTGTATAAACTGTGTAACACACCATAGAACAAGCCACTGTCCATTTGGCACCAAGTCGATTAATCAACAACGGTGGGACGAACATACATGATATAATTAGTGTTGCGTAAATGACACTCAGTGAAGCAATTCCGAGGCCAGCATTACTATTCAAACTACTTTGCAAATTCTGCAGTGACTGGAATGCAGTAAATAAAAACAGAAAAGCAACACTTATTATCAACAAATTTTTTAAGATTCTTATCTTTTCGGTTTTGGCTGTTTTCGCGTTGCTATGCTTTTGTGCAGGCAATCCTGCCTCTGCCGGTGTCTGCTCTTCTTCAAGTGCTTTATTTTCCATGATTAAATCGCAGGCCTGGCAAATGAGTGAAAAGATTAAGTTCAAAACTAACTTTAAAACTATTTCTTATTTATCTACTTTAGTAATAAAATGAAATTTTCTGGCACAAAAAAATTAAATGAATTTCAGAAACAATGTCTGGTCTTCAACCTGTAAAACACGACAAGAAACAATTGGTTAGGAAAATGAGTAGTTATGATATCGAAGTGTACCGACGGGCTTCATTTGACTTTGGAGATTTTGGTAAGGTGTGGTGATCCTACTTACCCACAGAAAACTTCAAAATAGAACAGAACGCCGTAAACAGAGTAATAACATCAAAACGCTGAATTTCAGTAACTTACTTGCGTTCAGTAATGTAGTTGCATATATTAAGAAAACTTTAAACGCATTTATTTCATTTAAACTTTTTCATGATCCCAAATCTTGATCACTGTAGTTGCTGTTGTTGTTGTTGCTAATTATATCGTGTTCCATTACGTCATTACTAAATATAATAATATGTAAATGTTATATTACTAGTGATCTGTACAAAAATGTAAGTATACTTGTTACTTTATCTGAAATGGCCTATATGTCAGCTTTACAATGTTACAATTTTTTTATTAACTTAAAAGGGAAATATCAATCAGATTCAGCTTTAGTCCCAGAAGTATTTTTTGTTTCTGTTGGTAAATATTAAAACGTGAGTAATTTATTTCTTTTGTAATATTTTTCTGAACCTAAGATCATCAGGTACAACGCTTTGGAAAATTTTGAAAACATGCAAGAAAAGATTTTTACTTTAATTACTGAATACAAATAGATCTAAGAGGAAAATATTGCATCAGTAATTCATGTCGTACACGCTTTCTCAAGCAACATGATTATGATGAAGAAGTCAGCAAGTAAATATTAATTTAAATATACAATACATTATATTTTGCGGAACACGTTTAATTAGAAATGGCAAATTAGCAGCGACTAACGAAACTGATGTTTACAAAATTTCTTTACTGGTCACAGTGATTATCAACTCCTAAATTTCTCCAATAAAAATAGAATGCCGGTGTTTACACCCCGTTGACCTGTTATTACCTCCAGGCCGCAGAGGACATGAGAAAATATACATTTCCGTTAATTCATAAATCTAAACCAAAGTGGTCTTCTTATTTGACAGCAGGAATTCGGGCCGTATGCTTTGTTTAAGGACACTCTTCATTCCAATTTCGCATATAATTTATAGTTTTATAGGCGATGTTATTTGTATCTCGACAACTACATCCCATTTGTGTTTGAATCTGATAGGAATTTCTCTTTTAAGTTAGCAAATATATTAGTAAAATGATAAAGCTGAATTAAAATAAGCCATTTTAAATAAATAAAATGTTAACTTACATATTCTATTCGTATGCAATGCATCCTTCATTAACTATATCCCGGTGGACAGTAAATGTGTTATTTACAAACTACTCTAAACGATATTTTCATGAACAACTTTTATTTTATTGCCCCTCCCACACACCCCAACCCCGCCACCAAAACACAATCTAATGGGAAGACGCTTCGCGTCTTTAACAGCTGGAAGATAATAACCAGCGAACAAATGACCACGGAAATGCTTTTCATTGTTTCTGATACTGCATAATAATCCAACAAAGAATTCTATGGCATTTTCAAAATTGTAAAACCCAAACGAATTGAGCCAATGAATGACATGACAAAGGTCATACCATCAGATAAAAAGTACATGGCAAACCATTGGTAAGGAAATTATACGTGCCAATGTTATTCAAAAAATATAAGTTATTTGAAACTTTAATAAATGGTGTTCTTTAAGCTTCAAAAGGTCTTTGTTATTTTAGTGAAATAAGACATCTAGTTTTTGTACTTTTCGTTTATCGAACATGACAATACTGGTGTCAAATTTTATCCGTTAAAATTGTAAACAAAAAATTACTCAGGATAATACTGCACAAAACTTGGCGAAAAAAAGTTCCTGGCCGATGCAAAACAATGTTTTGAAAACCTTAATGCGGAGGTCAAAGGCGTTTTTAGTATTAAAGAAGAATAAACTCCAGTTTTACTACCAGACAGCATGTTAAGTCTCGGTAAATTTGATTAATTGTTATGATTCGTGTTATTTTAGTCGATGTAAAATCGGAGAGAGCTTGATATATCTATGTAAGTGGAGGTTATGAAGTACTTAGATACCTTGTTTAGATCTTTAAAATATTTGGCTTTTCACAAGTCCTCCAGTTTATCTTCGGAGAATTACGAGCTTTTGACATAACCTATTGTGAATTGTACTTGCAACATATGTGCTGACCGCCTCTTTGGTGATAATGAAGTCTTGGCCTTTCTCGCTGCATACTCTTTTGTCATGTCGTTTAAATAGTAGTTGAGTTTGATTAATCCGAAATACCGCTTCAGGACAACGAGGGCGAGCACCGTTGCATCAAATAAAGAAAGGATAGTGGCAAGTGCATGTCAAATTCACCCCTATTACATGCAAATGCCACCAGTGGGCAATAACAGCGCTGCTTCAGATTTTCCAATTCACATATGGGCGTCAAGGATCAAAACACCTTGTCTTACGTCCCATTGTTCAAGAGCTGAAAAATTTCTGGTTAGAAAGGTCTCAGCTTACTTTCTCCTTTACTATTTAGTCCTAAGTCAATCTCTATCTCGGGGAGGGGCAGCATTCTACAAGTATGACTGCAAATAATCAGTTGAAATGTTGTTTTTGGGATAAGATAAGAGGAGTAATTGAAATTCTATACAAGCTCCTATATTCTTCTTTGCACCACTGTTCCTAGGATTATAACTCAATGTTCGACTTCTTAAAAACCCGTAGCAATACCCAAGCAGCTTTAATGTCAAACGTGACTTGTTATCTGCTGTTAAGTACTTTAAGTCCACAACAATTCCAAAAATTTCAGGAGAACAAGAAGGAAAAACAAAACTTCTTACTTCGTCATGTTCTGCTGTATTGGACCTGTTATTCTGCAAGTCACCAAACGCAGAAATTTGTTTAGCCTCAGTATCCATAGTTCAGAGTACTGCCCTTCAAACCACCGTAACCAAAAAATGTTGGAAAGCAATATACTAAGCTTGAGTATTTATTTATGCTGTATAGCTGTATCAAAACACAAGCGTGATTCGCTTTTACAACGAAGAAGCTTATTGAAAAGGTTGTAATTCAATACAAGGCCTGCCAGACATAACCTGATAAAAAGGCTTTTGTTTTCAATTACAAAGCTATCAATCTTTAGCATAATACGTCAAACATTAAATTGGCACAAAATACACTAGCAATTATGGCAGAAAAAAACTTGCTGTGTGTTGTAGTTCAGACAATCATTATGGTTAAGGTTAGGCACCGTTTGCAATTAAAAGAAACAAAACCCGGTCACTTAAGTTCATTCAATATTTCATGATCTGTAAAAAGGGTTGACGTATTGATGTAAGAACCTGGGCTGAAGTGGTATGCAATTATGACTTGCTGACAACGCCTCCCCCCCCGCCCGAAAAAAAATGAGTTTGTCAATAAAAATTCACCAACCAGGTGCTATGATTAAAAAGAACTAAACCCCGTCACGTCTTCCATTACAGATTTTATTAAAATCACTGGTCTGAAAAATATCTATTGTCAGTCTGTTATATTCGAGCTGACTGAGCAACATGTTGGTTTCACAAAAAAAACAAGACTTCAGTGACACCCTCGATTTATGATTCCGCTAACCTTCGCGAAGGCGTTATGCTTGTGACCAAAATCATATTTAATTTATTCTGAAGTAGTCGTTGTGCGAAGATAACCTGCGTCTGGAGTATAGCATTCAAGGTTATTAAAACAAATTTTTAGAAAAAGCAGTCCAAATACAAATCAATTGATGGGCCTGTGGATGCCAAAATTATCATGGAGAAAGTTATTACTGGAATTGTTTTTAAAGGATATGACGCGTTGATCTAAAATATTGTAAACAAATTGTAGGGGCCTACAACTGATGCTGTTATCAATACAAAAAAGACATACAGAAAATTAAATGCAAAAAGTTATAAATTCCAGACAGCAAGCGAGTTTTTTCGACCCGGATAAGCCAAAACTAAGCCAGGTGAATAAGGATAAGCCTTCGCCTTCACAAGATTCATAATGTTAGAACTGACTCGTCTTGCAATAAAGGACAAAGATTAAAGCTTTTACAGTAAATTGAAATGGAGTCAAACTAAGCATTCAAATCGGATTAAAATCATTTGGAACCAGCGCAGCAAGTATTGATACGATTGCATTGGAAACAATGCGACTGCAGTTGGCTGGCACAAGCTTCCTCACGTTCAGTAATACCCTGGGAATGTAGCAGTACTGGTAATGCAAGCAATAATTGTTGACGCAATTGCCTACCAATCAAAAACTGAAACGTAACACTTTGCATAATGACGATGGCAAAACTGGGTCCGAATTCTGTCAGCTATCATTCAGGTTCTAAATGAAGGGGGGGGGGGGCAGGACCAACTACCCTAACTTTAAGGAAAAATCAAGAAAAATAACATGAAATCTCGGCCAACTTTAGGCATAACATTGTCGTACATGAAAAAGTTCCCGATCATTTCTTGTGTAATTTGACCTTTTGCAGGTAAGAATTTCTATTTCTTGAAACAGTAGGAATGCAAAACAGCAGTACGCCCCGCTTCATTGCAAATGTTCAGTGCAAAATATTACAGCCTCTGACGACTATCGATGTGAAATACAGTCAATTAGCTATCTGATTCATCACTATCCAATTTTTCAAAAAATGTTAATTTATGTAACTAAAGCAGCAATTCAAATAATTTTTAGAAAATTTTGAATCTTATCAACACAAAAGAATCGGTAGTGCCTTGCAACTCAGAAATAATGACACAATTCCTATAATTAGAAATAAAAATCAGCCTCCAGCCTTGACAAATAATGATAAACATCAGCTACCTGCACTGCAAAATAAATAAGATTACATTTTTGAGCACTACTAAAAAGCCAACTACGATAAAAATATGCACCATCAGACTTCAACATATCCAGTGTGGAAAGTGGCAAATCATATTTCCATGACAAAGTGAGTAGTCATGTAAGAAAAATTTTAGACACCGTAACCAGGCAGTCCTTATTGGCATGAAACACACCTGCATGGTTATTAATTGGTAGAGGGAGTGCACTTCTAAAAGAGCTCTTTACGCTGCTTCTGCATACCACTTATGCCCCAAGCAAAGGAAAATTGGGGTAAACAGCATCTTCTGTCCCAAGCGACAAGCAAAATGTTATTTAGCTCTTAAGTGATCTGAATAATGTGGGGCCATCATCCAGACACTGATGGGCATCACTTTGTCTTCTATCAGCAGATCACGTGCCGATCAATACGGGAGATATTGGAATATTTTCAGGAAAACTTTGAAAATTCAGAATAGGTGTTGCTGCGATTACAATTTTCTCTAATGCATTTTGTGCACCAAAAATTTCCTGACCCTTACCTTACCCTACCACCCTACCAAGGAACCATATGCTGCTGGAAGTAGGTTAGCACAATTTTGCAACAAACAAACATATATCTCTCTCTGTGACTCTCCCTCTGTGTGTGTGTGTGTGTGTGTGTGTGTGTGTGTGTATCTCTCTCTCTATCTCTCTCTCTCTTTCTCTCTCTCTCTCTTTCTCTCTCTCTCCCTCTCTCATTATTCTGATCATTTGAGTAGCTAGTCATCGTCTATCTGTTATCTTCACCACTCAAACCACGTATTTTACCCTTGGTCTTCCTCTTCCTCATCGTCCCTCAATCTTCCCACTGAGGCATACCTCTTCCAGCTCTCCATGCCTGACAACATGTCCTATAAAGCACAGCTGCCTGATTCGCACGACTGACAGTAAGGCTTTCGTTACTCCAGCCTTGGCCAACACCTCCTCATCATTTGTTGTTATGGCTGTCCAGGGAACTTTCAACACTCTTCTCCAACACCACATCTCCAAAGCTTCGAGTCTTTTTCATCATTCCGAAGAGACCACGTCTCGCACCGATAGAGCAGTACGGACCACACAAAACACTTCACAAATCTCACTCTTCTTGGCAATGCAAAATTGCTGTTTGTTACCATTCCTCTTACTCTTGTGAATGAGTTCTTTGTTAAAATGATCATATTCCTTATACCACTCTCACATCGTCCATCACTTGTGACTAGACGTCCTGGACAGTTGAAATTTTCTGTTTGCTTCACAGTTTTGTTGTTAACTAATATAGTAATATGAGGTGGCTCAGGTGACAAAAGACACCCTTGTCGTACTCCACGTTTAATATTTTGAAAATCTGAATGTACTTCACTTATCCTCATTTACCCTTTGTCTCCAATATTTCTGATCAATCTTAAATTGGGGGCCACAGAAGAAGCGTTCACGTCGCGGTCCCTAGCAAGTGTTTTTGTACTTGCGAATCCTTCAACTACACTACGCTATCAAGAACAGTTTTTCTATTTGTTACTAATATGACTCAACAAGACCTCAGATCTTTCGGTGGTGCCCAAGGTCGCAAGCATGGGTCCTTGTCAGGACCGGCCTTGAGTGTAACATCATCGAATATCGGAGGACTTACTGGCGCCAAACAAGATCTCCTGGCGGATTTATGTATCAAGAATAATTGCAGCACCCTCTACCTTCAAGAGACACATCGTGGACTTTCACGTGTCCGTCCACGCATCTCTGGTATCACCCTCAAGTGGTCACATGACCAGTATGGTAGTGCAATATTTCTCCGCAGAGGTCTGCGTGCCGACAAGGTATCAATTTTTGATAAAGACGACATTGAAGTCATTACCATCTGCACAGAGGGAATCTCTGTCACTTCAGTGTATAATCAACACTCCATCATTTTTGAAATTCCTCCTGATGCTACCAACGATTGCATTAACGTCGTTTTGGGAGATTTTAACAGTCACAGTGTCAATTGGGGTTATGCTGAAAGTAACGAAGATGGTGAGCTGGCTGAGAGATTTGATTTTTACATCAGATGTCATTGACAACCAGTGCGAGATGATTGTCCTGGACCCAACTGCCCACACCCAACACCATCCAATAGGTCTCAAGATTACTGTAGTCATTTCTCCTCGCACTGTCCCTTTTAGGCGACGTTTCAATCTGAAGAAAGCCAAATGGGAAGGCTTTACCGAGGCTTTCCAGCCACTCCAAGCAACTGTGGTGCCTTTGTAATTGTAATTGTAATTGAATCAACCGATATGACCCATAGTAGTAGAAAAGCCTGGAAGACTATCCGTATCCTGGGAAACGATAACACAAAGTCATAACCAAGGCCGAAAGTCACCGCTGACTAGGTTGTCCACCAACTCCTGCTGAATAGTCGTGGTAATCCTCAACAATGTACTCAGAGGGCTAAACTTCCTTAAGTGTCTGATGCGCCGAGGCTCTAGAGGTTTCACAAGGCCTTTCACTATGAGTGAACTAGAATTTGCAATGAAGTCTATGAAGAACACCAAAGCTGCGGGTCTTGATGATATCCTTGTGGAACAGATCAAACACTTTGGATCAGGTGCACGTAGATGGCGCCTCAGTCTGATGAATGAATGTGTCGCCGCCAACAAGATCCATAAGATGTGGAGAAAATCAAAAGTCATTTCCCTACTGAAACCTGGCAAAGATCCTGCCATCACTAAGAGCTACAGACCAATATCCTTGCTCTGCCACATGTACAAGCTGTTCCAACGTCTCCTCATGAATCGCATAGCTCCCTTTGTTGATGACCTACTTATTCCAGAGCAAGCAGGCATCACACCTGGGCAGTCATGCACAGGCCAATTGCTGAATCAGTTTATTGAGGATGGTTTTGAGAAGAAGGAAATCACGGGTGCAGCATTTGTTGATCTATCTGCAGCGTATGATACAGTCAACCACCGCATACTATCCAGGAAGCTGTATGAGATGACGTCAGATGTGAGGCTCACCCAGCTGATCTGCAATATGCTATCAAATCGCAGATTTTTCGTAGACCTCAATGGCAGTAAATGGAGGACACAAAAGAACGGACCTCCTCAAGGTAGTGTGCTTGCCGCCCTGTTGTTCAACATCTATACTGATGATCAACCTACCCAACCAGACACAAGACGCTTCCTCTATGCTGATAATTTGTGTATTGCCTCCCAGAAGAGTACCTTTGAGGCAGTTGAAGTCTCCCTCTCCAATGTACTGGACCTGCTCATCCCTNGTCAACCACCGCATACTATCCAGGAAGCTGTATGAGATGACGTCAGATGTGAAGCTCACCCAGCTGATCTGCAATATGCTATCAAATCGCAGATTTTTCGTAGACCTCAATGGCAGTAAATGGAGGACACAAAAGAACGGACCTCCTCAAGGTAGTGTGCTTGCCGCCCTGTTGTTCAACATCTATACTGATGATCAACCTACCCAACCAGACACAAGACGCTTCCTCTATGCTGATAATTTGTGTATTGCCTCCCAGAAGAGTACCTTTGAGGCAGTTGAAGTCTCCCTCTCCAATGTACTGGACCTGCTCATCCCTTACCATTCCATCAAACACCTTCCACCACCTAAGTGCCAACCCAGACAAAACACAAATTTGTGCGTTTCATCTGAAAAACATGGAAGCCGATCGCAAGCTACAGATTAGCTGGTACAGAAAGAGGCTGCAGCACATCCCAAAGCCAGTCTACCTGGGGGTGACACTTGACAGGTCTCCCACCTACAAAGCACACATCGCAAAGACCAAAGCTAAAGTGACAAGAAGGAACAGCATTCTCAGGAAGCTTACCAACACAAAGTGGGGTGCTGATGCCAAGACAGTACGTACAACAGCGTTGACTTTATGCTTCTCTGCAGTGGAGTAAGCATCACCTGTGTGGTGTAGATCAGCCCATGACACCAGAGTTGATACTGTGCTAAACTCGGCTTGCCATGCTGTCACTGGCAGCTTGAAAAGGTTGACGACCTATACCTACTTAGTGGGATTGCTCTACCAAGTATCCGGAGTACTGTTGCATCCCAGAAGGAAAAGCTGAAACAAACTAAAAAATAATATACTGGCACCCGCAACCAAGTCTACAATCATGAGCCAACAGAAAAATGGGTAAAGTCAAGTCACAGGTTCCTGCACCGTGTAGAAGCTCTGAACATAAATCCGGACAAGCAGCGTGTCGCTCTGTAGACAGAACATCTTGCCCTAGCCCTCCAAACAGTCTCTTCTATGAGGCCACGCGAATCTCTTCCATCTGGACCCAGTGAAGCATGGCCACTCTCGTCTTGCCGCAATCGCTTGAGAACTGCAGTAGGCCGATGCAAAACAAACCTGACAAAGTGAGGGTTTAATGAGGATGGCAACATCTCTTACCAGCATGGAGAGTTTCGGACCATGCAACATCTCCTTGTCTGCCCACTTCTCCCCACATTCTGCACCCAAGAGGACATAGCTGATCTAAGCCCTAGTGCCAGACACTGCATCCAACACTGGAATGGAATCATCTGATGATACGTAGTGACTCGAGAATAATAATAATAATAATCATCATCATCATCATCATCATCTTAAATTCAATATTCGATCTCTTAAGCATGTCAAGTACCTGCCCGTGTTGCACTCTATCAAATGCCGTTTCATAGTCTACAAAGCACTGGTTAAGCTTTCTGCATTTCTAATGCTATCTCCATTAACATTCTAAATGGAAAAATTCCATTTGTTGTACCTTTACCTTACACTTTTCTAATCCCGTTTAATATTAGTCTTAGCATTACCTTACAAATCTGCTTCGTGATGCTAATCGTTCTGTCTATCGCACTCCATTGTCTCAGATAACTTTGGTATAGTAATAAAAGTTGAGTTGTACATCCGCGGAACGACTTCACCTGTGTCATATATTCTGTTTGCCAGCTGAGTTACGACATCAATTTTAAACTCATCCAGGCCATGAAACATCTCCACAACAAGACAGTCATCTCCAACTAACTTACTTTTTCCCCTAACATTTAATGCTGGCCGTATTTCGTCCTGGTCATGTTCATGTCTTCATCATCAAAATTTAGGTTGGTATCCTCCGTCCGGACGTCATCAAATAGTTATTTGATGTTTTCGCTCCACCTACCTCCCACAAACTCCAAACTCATCGCAACTGTCTCATTGGCTTTCTTAACTGCCTTATCGGTGATAATTCTTTTGTTACATGTTAATTGCTTCACATTTTCCTACATTCGCTGCCGATCTCTCATATTCATAACTTCGATTTCCGTACATCTATATGTTCATCCATTTTTCATTTTCTTCTGCACATTTCCTTTGTATCAAACTGTTCATCCCTCTATGTTTCATTACATCACTTCTCTTGTATTGTCTTCTTTCCTCCATTAGCTGAAATATATGATCAGCCATCTTAGCTGTTTTGCTTCTTTTCTAACTTGTGGTAAGATTTCATTACCATATTCTATAGCTGTCACAAACTTCTCCCATAATGATGCTGAATTCTCATCTTCCGCTACCTCAGTTAATAGCTGAGATGTATTCCTTACTCGAGCATTATATTCCTCCTCTGTGTTTTCTCTAAGAACACTCAGCTGTTGTACTGGTGTTCTTTGCTTCTGCTTCATATTTTTAAGCTTTACCCTTATCTTAGCTACCAACGGGGTATGGTCGCTACCACAGTTAGCTCCCCGATAAGCCCTTACCGGCATCATGGAGTTTCTAAACATTTTAATAATGGTGATGATTCTCTGTGCACCATTCCACAAAGCGTCTCCCTCTGTCATTTTTTCACTCCAAATCCATATGATCCAGCTATATCTTGTACTCGACCTTCACCGACCTCAGCGTTCATATCCACCACTACAATGGAGGCCTCATGTTCCTTGGGGTCTCCATTGTAAAACCATCCACTTCCTCTTCGCCCTGCTGTTGTTGGGGCATAGATTGAATTATACAAGTATTAAAAGGTTGACCTTTAAATTTCAATAGTAGAACCCTGTCCGATACAGCCCAATATCCAAGAATTCAAGAAAAAACGATTTAAGATGCTTGTCTACCATCACTCCAACAACTCTTTGTGCAGAGTCACCACCTAAATAGAAGAGACCCCAGCTTAGAGAGTCCACGTAGCCAACAACGACCGGTCATCTCAACTCGCTCAAACCCAATGGGTTCAGTTGTGGTCTTTTTATTTCCTGTTCTACCTTGGTCTTTTTCCCTGCCTGGTACATAGTTCTAACGTTCCACATTACCAGCTTATCTCCTTTAACATCCTGTGTGTTTGGAAGAGGGGGAAGTCGCATGATGACATTCAAAGGTCACCTGCTCCCCAAATTAATTCCTATGACCGAGCAAGACATCCTCCCGTTCGGCAGCACGACTCTCATTAAGAAGTTATATTCGTGTTCATAGTGTTACAAATCCATGGTTATTCTTGGGTTAATACATGGTGAGGTCCCCAGTTCTCTTCCGCGCCGTATTGTAAGTACGGACCTAGCCTTTTCCTAAAAGCCCTGCCTTGCAGTACCTCCCAAATCCATCTCCCCGAAGGTTACGGGTCGTCTAGCAGCTCCCCAAGCAAAGGACTTTGTTGGATTAAGCCCTTCCATCTTGCCAAGGTCAAATAGACCCTTATGTTGGTGAATGCCAGTTCCTAACACGGAGAGAGTCCTGGGCCTGACTTTTCATATTTAGCCACAAAGCCACAGCCACGAGTGGCCAAAGCAACAGAAAAACTCTTGTTTAGCTGGCAAAAGGGTTTGTGTCGAAGTCTTATCGCAACCCTTCATCCACTCTTGAGCGACAAAAAATGAGGAAAATCTGGTACTGGTTGCTGTGCTTGGCGAATATAAGTATACCTTTAAAGATACTCAAGACATTCCTATGAAAATAAATGTCAGTGCCAATGCACCATCCACAAAAAAGCCAATGTTTCGCACAACCTGTACAAGAAAAACCCCACGAATTCACAGTTTTCCACTTCGGTTTTTGTTTATTCCATAGGTCTGTTCAACGCAATAACACAAAAACAATTGAGTGGAAGTGCTATCAAAAACATCCTTGTAACATGCAAGGTACAAAGTCCGATGCGTGCACGCGACCCACATCTGAACACAAAGAATGTTTATGGTCCATTGAGCATCCCCTAAGTATTTCCCCAGCAACAATCGTCACACAATCAGCAATCCGTTTGGTGGGAAAGCCATACAATTTGTATGTCTTATTTTTATATACCAAAAATCCATCATTATTTTAGAAGTTTCCTGTGGTACAAAACAATGCTGAAAGTCCAAGTATACCAAGTATCTGCCTCTGCTCTTGCTTTCCAGCGCCCCGGTGGGATTCCATCTTTAATAAGGGAGTCCTAATTAAAGATAGGATTCGCAAAGGGCCTATGCACATGGTTTTTATATGATGAAAATGATTTAAGTCAAAAACTCAGGGCAAGCTCCCAAGTAATAGTAAAAACTGTGCAGGAAAAACTGGTGAGAAAAACAGTAAGAAACCAGCAGTACAAAGGCCTACGCGAAAACTAGGGAAACTTTTATTGCTGGAGCAGCAGTTTCCCGCCTTCAGAAGTAATTGTAATCCACTAACGATATCCAAATTTTCACTTCCGTTTATCAAATTAGAACAATATGTGACGTTTATAATATTTTGTTAAAAACCATGAATAAACCACCACTTAAGCATCTAAAAACGTTCTCAATCCAAAAAGTTCCCAAATATCTTAACAGATCATTTTTACTTCTGAAAAAGTAATAGGAATTACAGAAAAATATAGGAATAGAAACGACGGAAGGTTAGCCCTTTGGTAAAGGAACAAAGAAAACAAAACCAGAAATAAGTCTTTTATCATAGAAATTTCAGTTCTATGGTAAATTATGACATGAATATTGCAGTGGTAAACACAACAAACAAATATCAAATTTCAACACAAACGATACCGTCCTACAATTTCTTTTAAAGCTTGCAGGTTCTTTCACCATGAAAAAGTTAATTCAAAAAACAACAAATAATTTAAATAAATTTAACTAAATAAAAAGTGCTTTTGTGAAATAAAAAAATAAAACAACTGTCAATTGTTGGAAAATTTTCAGACCAAGCAATGAAACATATTAGGTTTCTTAAATTGCAAATGAATTAGAAAGTTTGTCAAGAAAAAAAAAGTATCAAAACATGCGGGATACATGTGTACCAATTTAACAGTATTTTACCAACTCGCTTATTACTACTATTTTGAGCAACATAAACTTATTTTAAAAAATGATCTCATGGTTACGTATGCCATTTCTCAAAAGTTAAAAGTATATTCCATTTCTAAATCATAATTTAGAAAACAAAACTTTTTCCGATTTTAATATCTATTTAACTATCAGACCTTTTAAAATTGAAAAGAACGTTTTTTCAATTCTGCACTGTCTTGGCACCAATATACATTCCGTGTTAAAAAGGAGTAGATGTCATGTTTTAAATGTTCACGACTGTTTTCAACAGCTTCCATATTTACTTCTCCCACGTGCTATCGCCCAAATGAATAAACCTTTCATTTGCTAACCCATCCCATTCTTTGGCTCTCCCTGTTTCGCGTCTCAGGCAAATGTAAAGAAAAATGTCCTGGCATGTTGTCTTGGGCAGTTTGCATTTTTCAAATCCTCAATACAACGGAAGTAAACACATAACAATAGACCCTGAAAGAAACACATTTTGGCCCAAACGATAACATGTCCTTCGACCCTGATCAAAAGCAAATCACACTTGAGTTCTGAAGCAAAGTAAAAGTGGCAGGTTGGTCATACTGGAATGAAATAAAAGTTTCACTTTTAGACGACAGCCCAAAAGTAGACGCGCGTGTGCTAACACAGAGCAAAAGATGGTAGTATTAACAACAAAAAATAATAACCCTTTCGAAATCGAAGTACATAATCAAAGCCATTTGTTTTTTCTTTTCCAAAGACAAATGGGAAATGCCACTGATAGCACACAACGTTCAAAATAAACCAATTGCTGCATCCTGAGCTGTGGCGATGCTGAGATGACTTAAATGAATTCAGTACAATGTTATCCATATTAAATAAACACTGTTTTATAGGATTTTCATGGGTCGATAAAAATCAACTAGTGTAACTTCGGTACATGGCCAACTCCAAATCACCACAAGAATATCATGATCACCATCCAAAAAAAGTATTCTTTTTATCAGCATTTTATGTGACTTTTATTATAGTAGAAAATATCTAATGTACTACTGGACTGTTTAGCCTTACTTGGATTTACGATTGGCATTAAGGCAATTCTGTTTGGAGTAGGTAATCAAGCTAATTTAAGAAACATACTTTTTCTGTGGTTCGTGACACGATAAAGAGTTTGCTGATAACACGAATTTTGTGACACCAACTAGAGAAAAAAAACAACAAGACGTAATAATGATAAACCACTCAGAAACAAGTTCATAAGTAAAGTAAACAACTGTTGACCACAGGCTCTATTTTGCCCTTCTCGTTGCAGGCTGTGACAAATAAAACATAATAAAAGGTCACAGTCACACCCCCTTTCCACCAAACAATTTCAAGCCAGTCAAAATAACTAATTAAACTGAAAAAAAAAGCCCACAGCCTGAAACGAACTTAACGCTGTGAATAAAGTGGTTTGAGTGACCGAAACAGTTTATTTGTTGGTAATGACTTTCATTACGGCGTCAGGTAACAAACACGACCACAACATAATAAACTTGGCCTATTGCACGGGAAAAAAAACTAGCTTTAAAACAAAATGCATTTTCAAATTGACTACTTACAAAAATCCTTCAAACTGCACTACTTTCATGCGGAAAAATAGTCAAACAATCCTTGCAAGGTCTCTAAATTCCCTGAGATTGGCAACTCAAGTGTTTTCTGCGCTGAAAAATAAACCATCACAACCAACACATGCGCTGCAGGTAAGTCTCAGATTTCTCTCCCTTTGTTTGCTGCAGACTGAACTTGTGTTGCGATTGGTTGAGTAATTTGAGGATAAATATTTGACAGTGCCAATTTTTCAACTTCCGCAGGCGACATGAAGGCAGGTAACCAGCCGCTTTTGGCAGTTTAACTGTTTGGCGGTTTTGCTGTCCAATGGGATTTTTTCAGTAATACGGTTTTCCCGTTTGATGGGTGTGAGGTTTTTGGAATGGTTTTGAGAGACTTGGTTTTCTGTTAATACGGTGTGAGACTAGTTCAAGGGCATTTAAATTAAAAGATATCTTGAAACCAACATGACTTCCCAGAATTTTACAAGAAAAGGAAAGTTACAATAAGAAGAAAATGAAATGGACCGCAGAAAATATTATCATAAAATGACAATTTACTTTTACTTTCACAACAAAAACATCTACAATTTACAAAATGGGTAAGTGGGCTAATTATGAGAAGCACTATTGCACTTATTGAGAAAAAAAACGTAATATTGAAATCCTGGATAAACCGAGTACCTGAAGACAATGCAAAATCAGTATCCAAGTTTGTAAATCTACAATTCGTTGCCATTATAGAAATGTGCTTATGCTAGCACAGAAAAGCACATGAAGAATGTCATGCCCAGTTCCAATGCAAAAACACTTTTTGACTTTGGATGTTCATCAAAAAATTCAAGGTTGTTGAGTTCAAGCTCTCCGTTCACATTGTTTCCCACTCGAAGATTTCAACGATCAATCTTGGTTAAAGTATCTATGAGTTATCTGAGAAGGGTGTATCCATCAACAGTACGATGTGTTTTGCATTCAACAAGAATATTCTGTGTCCAATGGTGCGGATCGAATTAATTATGGACCTTCAAGATGGACCATATTTCTAACGTTTTGATGAGATCACTGACCTTGGAAAAGAGTAACTGCTTTGCTTCATGGTTCGCTATTTTAGCAAGACGCACAAAGTAATATTGACCACTTTTCTGGGGATGATTTCGCTGAATTTTTGTACTTAAGTGACAATTTTCAACACCCAGTTAACTTCCTTTATGCTTGTGGCCTTATGCTTACCAAGTGTGTTGAACTAGCTACAGATTGATACACTGTGATGTGTAGGCAAAATAATTCTGTGGCTAATTCGATTGAGTGATATAAATAATAATATTTTTCACATCAAATGTGTTTGTCGTTCAGTGAAATTGTGCTCATCGTATGCAACGAAAGCTCTGCCATGAAAGGTATAACTTATTTTTCAGAAATTAATAAGTGGTTTTTGCACAGCACATTGTGCCGAAATAAGAGGAAAACCCACTACTTTTCCATTACTCTTGGTCATGAGCCACTGAAAATTTTTAGGCTCTCTCTACGACACAATGACTTGCAAGAGACTCGTGTGATTAGTGGGAAAAGAAAAAGAAAGAAACTACATGGATGATCTGCTTTATCAGCTGTATCCGTTTTTCTCACCCAAAATACAAATAGTACCTTTTTTTGCAACCAGTTCTTGTAAAACTAACCCGAGTCAACAAGATGTTCCACCCTCACTGCTGCTCCTAGAAAAAGCTGAACGAAGAGATTACCACATTGTACAATTTATGCCTCTACGTGTGGTTTGCCCCATTACATTTACAATGTGGTCTCCGACCATTAAATATGACACTAAGCATCCTGCCAACCATTTGTTACTGGGTGCAATACATTTTGGCACAGATTCCAATTTATTTGTTGAGGAGTCAAGCTTGGATATGCCTTTGATGAATCGAGTGAAGGAACAGTTCAAAGATTATAATTTATCTGAGTTGGTAAAGAAAATAAGAAATAGGTTGCCAACAAAGATTCAAAAACTCCAGTCGTTCAGTAATTTTGCTCCAGCTGTTGTGCTGTGCCACACAAAGCCAAGAATGAAAAAGTTGTCCTTTCTGCCATTGAGCGATGGGAATCGAGCGATACTAGATAAACAAAACAAATGACAGGGAACAGAAAAGGTCTGGGTCAGCGTTGCCTATCTAAAGGATGCATCAAATGAAAAAGACTTTGTCAACTTGGAATATTTGTGCTGAGTTTCATGGCTTTGCCATGCATCAATGTATAAGTGGAAAGGAAATTTCCTCTGATAAATCTTTAGAGATGAGGTTGGGTAATAAATCAAGCAGCAAATGTTTCTTGGCACTGAAAGACACTTGTTGCAATGAATTTGCGCCTTCAAAGGACATACTTAATACATTTAACAGTGACATGTACACTGGCGCTTGAAATGAGAACGAAAATATTCCAAGAGGATTTTTACCAGCATAGAAAAACTGTGTATTTTGTTATAGGTTCTCTTTTGTGAGAATTTTGACCTCTGACATGTACACGATTTTTCATAACAAATTCATTATAAAAAACTGAGTCATAGATAACCCATAAAATTTAAGAAACGCAAAAAACCGCAAGAAAATAATTTCAGAACTCTGTTATTTACATTTTGAAAATAGGGCTGTGGCATTGTTATCACTGCATATTATTGGTATCTTGTTGTTACACGTTACTTTTCTTGGAATTTTTAAACAAGAGCCAGGTCGAAAACGAAAAGGCTACTAGCCATCAACGAGCTAGTTTTCTTGCAAAACAATCTTGTATTATTCTAAAAATGACGTAAATTACTTCAGAAAAGTAGCCTTTAAATCCACTCGAAATCACTCAAAGACGCCACTCCAAATCCATTGTCTGTGCTGACTGAAATCACGCCCACGAGTTTCAATTTAGGCGGGGTTTTGGCTGTTTTCACTTGAACTTGGTCATATTTTGGGCTGTTTTTTCAATTGGATTTGTATGAGAAAGTGAAACAATCTGACAACCCTGCAGCTGGTCTCCAATAGCCAGGTGATGGCTCAAAGCTCGTCTTCAGACATTAAAAATGTTCCAACGCACAACTTATTAATTGAAATTCCTGAAACAATTCACATTCAGCAGTGTTAAATTCTCTGCCTCTTATTGACTGCAGTCGCGCTGTTCAGTAACAGGTAGTATCAACTGTAGATGGCCCTCCTACTAATACTTTTCCCTTAGTTTTCATCAGGTATATAAAGAGAGTAGTTGTCCTGCTGGCGAGTGAAGCGAGTCAGCAGGCCTAACAGGCTGGATATATCAATCCCAGTAGCAGCTCCTCCGAGCTAGCCAGAAGGGCAACTACCCTGTTGCTAATACCTGATGTATACTAAGGGAAAAGTATCAGTACGAGGGCCCTCAATTCTTAATATATTACTTAACATTATACATGAGGAGGTGGGCCTTCAGCTGAGCTATGAGTACGGCTACATTAGTTGTCAAAATTGAGTTTAACCTAAAACTTGTATCTGACACACCTCTCACAATTCAACCACTATTATCTTTTTTCTTTTTCAACGGCACTCTTTTGAAATCACGATACTGCTCTCAACCAGCATGTGATGTAAGACCCCCACTTCAAAGCTGACCTTCCTCCTCTAACATTTCCACTGCCTATTTGTTTCAAACTTCAACAAATTGATGTTGAAAATGTGATACTTGTGCTTCCTTTGCTGAAGTTATAAGTAAACCACTGAGTTCCGCAGGGCAATAATTGTAACAAAAAATTGTAATGATATTGCTGTTTATTACCATTTGTAGCTAAAACATTAGGTCCAGTAGATTGTAAATGTGAAGTTCGGTCAAGAAAATATACTTATATATATATATATATATATATATATATATATATATATATATTAATGGCCGTAGCTTGAAAAAAGCAACCCGTGCGCCCAAAAGTGCCGCTGAATGAACACTTACCACATGGTACAGAATAGAACATGGATTTTGGAGGAAAAATGCAAAGACAACTAATGTTAAAGCATCAAAATTTGGCTCGGCACTAATCTTGCTGGCACCTTTGACGGTCACTAGATCTCAACTTCCAAAACTTTAACATTATTTTGATGCCCTTTGCTCAACACACGTTGTTTGTAACCTATTAGGATGCCAATACCTATTGCGACCCGCCAAATCAACCTTTCCTTACTGCACCCCTGACGTGTAAATTACAAGAGAGTACAATTTCGGAGAAGCATAATGAGCGAATGAAAAAGCACTACAGTGGCGGTTTAAAATGTTAATTTTCTTCGATGCGGTTTGTATATTTTGAGTTTTTGTGTTATGGTCATGTATAAAAATACTTGATTTTCCTAGTCAAACGTAATGAAGGAGCGTTTCTCAGTCTTCAGAGTTTTATTGTATTTAGTTTGATGAATCACCTTAAGATTTTTATGCGCAGTTATTACAAAGTTCGTGTTGCTGTTGATCCCCATCATGCTGGTGAATTTAGGATTGAGATGTGAGAGCAGTGAGCCTATATCATTTCTTAAAACTGTTTTGGTGCTACAGCACAGTAGCCACAGATGAAGTACGTGCATTCTTGTTGCCTTTTTCAGAGAAAGAGAATTATTAAGATAAAATCTACCCCACGCCCCCCCCCCCCAAAAAAAAGAAAGATATTTGTACGAAAAATTAGTTGAGCATGACATTTTAATTTTATGAGCAAAATACTTTTTAAAAAGAGAGAAAGTGACGAGGAGTTTACAATCTTTAGGCAATCAACTACCGATATTCCCAATATCGATGAAAGTTAGGACCCAGTCCTTGTTCAAGTGGATCTTCAGAAGATCCATAAAATTAAATATTTGTCCATCAAGGCCAATGTACCAAAAGTCCAATACAGTTGAAAGGCAAATGCGCAGTTTGTGAGTATGTTTGTGCGTGTGTGTGATGAAATTTAAAACTGAACGCTGAAGCAGAAAAACTGTCTTAAATGCTAAATGTAAATTTTAACATATTTGGAGTTAAACAAGTTTTACTGTCTTGATAAAGCAAGAACTAGTAGTGAGGTAAAAAATCGAAAGTTTGGAAGATCATAACGCATGGTTTACCTGGTCAAACCTTTTACCAGATGGAAGATCTTATCAGTTCAGTTTTTTCTAGCTTATATCCAAGTTCTAAAACAAACATCTATAAACCAAATAAACGATTAGGTACAAAATGTGAATATCCACATTTTGTGCTTGACTGAAGAAAAACAAAAGAAAAGAAACAACACTTTCGTGACTGACTATCTAAAACAAGTGAAGACCACAAACAAACTTTTTTCGTTTACAAAGAGGAGGTGGTAAAAATCGAATATGATTACCTTGAGTTTCAGCACGAAATTTTCACTGCATTCACGATTTAGTAGTAAATGCTATGCTATAGCTGAATCACATTAACAATGTTGAGTATACACTTGCATTGTCATTTTGTTTGAACTCAATTGACTCAGGGTTTTCTCCAGAAATATTGGGTATGTGTTATTTTAGTCTATCGATTAATGTTCAGTATGTCCAGCTCACGTGCTCAGGGTTTTTTTATCTGCTCTTTGTTTTTCAGGATTGATAGAAAACAAACTTTACTTTAGTTTTCTTACTCTAGGGTCTTGGGACAGTCGAGTGCCAGTGAACTAACTATTGGCCAAAATGAACGGGATTTTGATTTCGATATTCAAACATACAAGTTTATATCGGGCTTGAACGACTGGAAATGGTAGGTGGAGAGAGGACAGCTAATTCTGAATAGGCCTACCATTTGACACTTTCACAGCAGTACCAATGTTTGGTCGTACAGAAATAAAAGAATCCACTGTGCTGGAGCATGTTTTTGCTGCTGTCAAGTAAAATTCAAAGGTGTAGAATATAAGGGAGTGGGAGGGAACGACGTTCATGAATACGATAAGTGCAAAAGAACTTTTTGAACTTCAGTTCTTAGCATAACTTTTGAATTCCTAACAAATTTTAAGTCATCATTCTTAATCAATTTTTATTTTCCAATAGAATTCTTAAGCCTTTGGTTTCATTAAAATTGCCTACCGTGTTTCCTCGACTGAGCGCTGCCGTCCATAAACCGTCGTACCTCTGGGAAAAAATAATTGGATAAGCGCTGCTCCCTAATAAGGGCTTATTCCAAACACAGACCTTCACGAGAAAAAAATTGTGACTGGCCCATATAATGATCAAGTTTGCAATGTACAGATATTTTTTATTTTCTGACAAGCGATAGTACTTTCTAGATGTCTGAGAAGCCTGATAGCTTTGGCTGAGCTGCAAATGTAAAGGTGATTAAATATGGAATCATACTTCACTTTTTACTTTCTAAATGGCCTCTGGTATAAATGAGCACAGTCGAGTCTATTGTGAAGCTAATCCAAATCTGTATGATAGCTTACAGCGTAGATTCGTCTTACTCCAATGCTCACAGAGCAACTCCAGCAGTCCTGACGAATCCAGCAATCTGCTGGAGGTTCCCTACAAGTCCTGGGAGTTTTCTCCTTAACAGTGTATCCGCGGGGCAGGTCTCTGCTTGTTATTTTCTTTACAGGTGGAACAGCCTTAGCAGACGTATTCCACGATTATTGTAGAACTGTTATGGGGGCACACTGCAGACTGCAGTCACCAATGCGAAACTTGGCGTTCATCTGATACTTGAAGTATGCAGTGGGTTGCCTTTAGTGCAACAAAAAATCTTCTCTGGAAAGGAGATCCACCTTGGTGAAAGAACTCCAATGGTTTAATAGTAAACAAAGGCAAAAAACAACAACTTATGTTTGTGAAACCCGGCAGGTATTTATAGGCTTAACAAGTCTGGAAATAACTGCTGGGAATTCAGGTGGTAAGAATACCTGACACGTCATTAAAAATAACATAATTCCTGCCTTTGTATTTATATTTACCAAAGGTTTTTGTAAAAACACAAACAAAACAGCCAAATATTGTGACCAATAATTAGGATTTTCAAAAAAACTTGCTGCTCTGAGATTACCTTGTAATGTTTTACAGAAACAGTTTTGTGATTATCTGTTAACCCCGACAACTCGTTGTTCTTTGGACAGGTGAAATATCCTGGGTGTGGATTTTTCATTTAATTTTGTTAAAATTTAATTGCCTGTGAACGATGTGGACTTGTTTTCATGAGGTCCAGGAGAATTGGCTTATGTTTCAAAAAATCTCTCTCTTTTCGGGAAGAACTTATAAAGTAAAGGAAACATTGCGTGCTGAAGACGGAATATGCAGGTCAATCAGAAAAAGTTATGTGAGGATGAATTTTGAAGCAACATCAAGAATAATTCTTACCTTTACACTGCAAGCTAAGTAAAGGAAACGAAATAGTTAGATATTTGTCGACAGTTTGAAAACATAAAATTAGTTTAAAACGTGCATACTTAATTTGTGCAATTTTCGTATATGGAATTAGTAGGAGAAAAGACAGTTAAATAACCATACCGAGATGTTGAATTTGACGATAACTTTCACATCTTTTGCTTTCAGAGGAAGGTTACAGATCTAAATAATGGCAACTAGCTCATCAAATTTCTTTACGGTACCCTGTCTTGTGACGTTAGCGATAATGAAGCTCCATTTCCTTCTGCAATCTGGTATTCTAACTAAATGAACTGATTTGTACATTCCATCTATTTTTCAAAGTGAGCAATCGCTTTCCAATCTATATGGTTTAAGTATATGACCAAGAAATTGTAGCCGTCTCATCAGTTTTTTGCAATAATTCTCGTTTCACTCCATTTCTTCTCAACCCCTCTTTATTTGTAACTTTTTCTGTCCGTGGTATCCTTAACATTCTTAAAGTCCACATTTTTGTTGAATCTACTTATTTTATTTTTCAAACCTTTCCTGGTCGTCCATGTCTCACATCTACGTAAAAATCCTATCCACACAAAGCACCTGAAAATTTTATTGTAACCTTCATACTTTTATTAAGATTTTTCAAGAACTTGGCTATACCACCAAATGCTTCCTTTACCAAATCAATACTTTTTGGAATCTCTTTCACACTGTTTTCTTCGTCCTGAATGGTACTTTCCAGATATAAAAAATATTCAACTTGCTTTCCTTCTCTATCTTCCACCTTTATATACACTTTCACTTTCTCTTCAACCTTTGTTACTGTCATGCTTTTTGTCTTATCTATATTTATCCTCAATTTTAGATTCCACATCCTTTCTTCAGCTTGCTTAGTAATGCTTGTAATCGTCTGCATATCTGTTGTTGATCACTTTCCTTCCACCAATTGAGTACCTTCTAACACTTTTAATTCATCCATTATTGCAATTAGAAAAAAATCAGTGATAAAACACATACTTGTCTTGCTCCACTCTTTTTTTCAACCCGATCTCTTTTTTCATGATCTACTCTCACTGCTGCTTTCTGATTCCAATACAAGTTACTTATCAATCTTATGTCTTTCTCATCCACTCCCATGTCCTTTAAGATCTTAACCATTGCTTCGTTTTTCACTGTGTCAAATGGTTTCTCAAAATCCACGAAACACATGAAAACATACTTCTGCATTTCAACTGATCTTTCTCTTATTATTCTTGAAGCAAATATTGCATTGGCAGTACCTTCTCCCACTGGCTACGGTGTGGTAAAACTTGCAAGAAGAATGAGTAAATTGGGGTTTGTACTGATGTAGTTTGCCTGAGGCCAAAGTGAAAAGAAAAACTTTGTTTTCGTGCAATTGCTCAGGAATAAGAATTACTGTCGCGGACCATTTGAGAACATTACTACACCTTCAGTGGCAGCTTTAAGTACCAAATGATTATTAAACAACAAGCAGTTCGTTGTGGAACATTCTAGTTAATTATTGTTTTTTATTTATTTCCCTTTGAATCATCAGAGAAAAGCAACACCTTTTCCAAATTAAAAGTGTATTAATTGGATGTTTAACAAATTGTGGGAAGAAGAATTGCAAAAGATATCCTGAATCCAATTACAATAGGTCATTAAAGCCAACATTGTTCGTTAAAAGGACATGACAAATCAAATATCACGAGGATGTTTGATTTGTCATGTCCACAAAATCTTTCTTGGCGTTCTCCTATTCAATTTGTTGGTAAGTGTGCTGCTAAAGAGCTGGTTCTTTGTAATAAGCTAGATAGTTCCTTACTCCTTAGGTCATTTTTATCTCTTATGAGTTGTAAAAGGTTTCAAAAATATGGTGAAGGTTGAGTAGTACCATGAAAGATAATTTGACATTGATAAAGTTCGCAGAGTTGCGCAGATTTAGGAATCTATACATTTTTTTATTATAATGAAACTTGAATCAACACTTAGTATTAAAGTCTCTTAATTGGTTTGCTATTTTCTGGACCTAAACTTGCCTTATTGTTTTGGAATTTAGCTGTTTTAGATGGATATAAACACAGATGGTTGCGAAGAAAACTCATGTAGACCAAAGTCAAAAGTAAGAATCTTTTCCAAATAGAAAGTAACAACATAAAAACATCAAAACTGTTCACAAAAATTTTAAAAAATTACAACCCACCATTCATCCTTGCATAGAGTATTGTCACATCTGGGTAGACTGTCCCTCATTTTTCGAGCTCAGAAAAGTATTTGTTACTTGATAGGTCCAAACCTTACTTCCGCACTTCAACCTTTGTCTCAGTGATGAAATATGAGTGATCTCAGTATTTTTCTTTCCTGGTACCAAGTCAGTTATTCTATCTCAACATCTTCACTGTTATGCAGTTCATTGTAGTGAATATGTATATGAATGCAGTTGCTTTCCTCGGAATGCTAGAACTCTGGCTTCTGCATGCTTTCCTGTATCATATGACTTCAATGTTTTTAAGTCTGGGGTCATCTCTTATCCCCTAAACGGACTTTGTTTCTATATTTTCTTAATACCTCTATATACTTTGTGAATTTATACCTTGAATGGTTCCTAACAAAAAAAACAACACGATAAAGAAACAACCCCCACCCCAACCCCAATAAATTGCAACAAATGCATGGTCAAAGGGACTCTCAAAAGACTCAACCTCAGTTTCACCACCATGAAGATTGCTCTCGTTTTCGTTGATTTTCAGATGATGAATGAAAACGAGAATGTGGTAAGGCCAACAAATGTTTTACCAAGCTCAGTGCAGGTATTGATGATTGCTTTATTTTGCTTTGACCTTAAAGAAATTTGCCTCATTAGTACAGGTGCGAGAGGAGTAGAGAAGTACCCTGCCGGATAAACCATTTTCTTTTCATACTTGGGAAATCTAAAATGTTCAGATTTCGTGATCTCTACAAAGCATTGGGTTTTTTGAGTGTTGGAGCTGTCAGTGGTGCAGGAATAGGCATCATCTGTTACTCAGAACATCCCAGCAGGGCTGCTACATCAGCATTGGAAACTGCAAATCAGAGGGAAGTGTCGGAAGGTACAAGACATAAGCTATATCCAGAACCAGTGAGAGCATACTCGCCCCTTTGGGATTCGAATTGGGACTACAAAAACAAAAGCGTTGTATTAAATGAGACTGCTAACACGGATGTGTATACTAGTGGTACCAAAGACAGAGATCTGAAAGATAACCCCATGCTACAGAATTTACAGGAAAAAGAAAGTCCATCTGTTAAAAAAGCCAAGGCATCAAGACATCTGTTCCTTATTAGGCATGGGCAGTATCATTCAAAGGAAGATACTGATAAAGGAAAGAGGCTGACTGAACTTGGCAGGTATGCCATTTTAATTTTTATTGTTTATTTGATTGTAAATTATATCTTAAACTCAGTTTACTACAATTTAAAACCCCATTACAAATAATTTCATGTTACAGACTAGATATACACTGATATAATACGAAGAAGCAAACTAGAATTTGAATAAAAACTACTTTGCTATTGAGGCACAAATTTATATAATATGCTTTCCCTGATTTCCCTGGGATCAATAGAGTAGGATCAATAGTGTGATCAATATATTTTTTTGAAGTTTTCTTCATACTTTACTCAAGATCTCAGCACTTGGATTTGTATATGAATTCATTTTCTCCCAGTATTGGAAAAGAATATTCAAATTGGGTAATTTTTCGTGTAGGATTCCTCGGGGATCAATTCTTGGTTTCCTCATGAAATAGTATATCTTCACATTTAAAATACGCAAAAATATCAATTTGTTCAAACACAAAATAAAAGACAACTTTTTTCCAAGTATGCAGAGAGACGAAATTTATTTATATGAATTCTACTAAGACCACACAATTTCTCTCACATTCATTTTTTTACTCCATTGAATTCTGCTTTATCTAATAGTGCAAACCTACCCAGCACCTTTTTTTCTCTCTGCCTTTTAGGTATCTTTTAGAGTCTATCCCATACATACATTCAACATACATTCATACATATTTACTTTGTTACATACATACATACATACATACATACATACATACATACATACATACATACATACATAAATTAAATATTGCTATTGATACCATAATTTTTATGACTTTTAGTGTACTTTTTTGACAAATTAACCCAAAAGAGGACATGAGTACAAGTTTTAACTTCAGGATGTTCAACTCAGTGAGCATAAAGTTATGAAACAGCCAAGTTACAATCATATAACTTTAACAGCTAAGAGAAGTGGCTTTGAGAGAGAGAGAAAGAGAGAGAGAGAGAGACAGAGAGAGAGAGAGAGAGAGAGAGAGAGAGAAAGAGAGAGAGAGAGAGAGAGAGAGAGAGAGACAGAAACAGAGAGACAGAGACAGACACAGAGAGAGAGACAGAGACAGAGAGAAATGGTCAGTAATCACTCACTCACAACCCTATTCAGACCAATAAAAAAGTGCAACCTTTATTTGCAGGAATAGTTTGAGACCCTTTATTACACTAACAAGGAGGAACTGCTAACAAGTATAGTGAACTCATTGCAAAATGTAGACATTTAAATTTCTGTTAGCTAATTATAAATCAAAGGAGTAGGTGTGATAAAGCAATTAAGAATCTTTTTATTAGTGGATGTTCAATTATACCAATTATTTCAATCCCATAAGAGTAATTTGATATCTTTTGTAATTTGTTCCAGTTATAACTGAATATGCTAGAGAAAAATGTTCATTTTGCTTAGCTGATGATTGTGAAAACATGAAACTGACAGTTTTGGTGATTTTTTTGTGGTTCACCATATGATAGCTCTAATATTGTTATATTATTGAGCATTGTTGATAGCTAATAATTACTTCAATATTGGTAGGGTGGGTGGGGCAAAATAGGTCAGTGGGGCACAATGGGTCCAAACCTATTTAAACGCTCTCAACAGGGTAACTTCATTTGTGGAGAATGTACCAGGTAAAGATTGGTTGACAAGCTTTAAGAAGCAATGGTCTGCTGATTTAGGCTTAAGAAAACCGGAAATTCTTTCTAAAGCTCACACTGAGAACTTGACTGTTGATACCTTGAGTAGCTTTTATGACATGGTTAAGAAAGTTTATGAAGAAAATGGATTATTTGAAGACCCCAATGCTACTTCCAGAATATTTAATACTGATGAAAGTGGTTTTAATAAAAATCCAAATCAGCAAAAAATGTTTTTTTAAAAATCTACAAAAGATGCATACCTGATAACACCTACTGCTGGGAACTCAATGTATACTGTCCTTGTAACTGGTTTTGCATCTGGTGACTTTCCACCTCCTCTAATTGTCTATAAGGCAAAACACTTAAATGAAAACTGGACTTTAAATGGGCCAGATGATTCACAATTTGCCATATCTGACAGCGGTTGGATGTTGGGTGTTATATTTGAACAGTGGTTTAAGAACACATTTGTGTCTCATGTTCAACATTTGAAAAAGCCAGTTATTTTATTCTTTGATGGCCATGGGTCCCATCTTACATATTCAACAGTTAAACTTGCAGTTGATAGCCAGATTATTGTGATTTGCCTACCTCCACACACAAGTCATGCTTTGCAACCATTAGATGTTGGAGTTTTTAAAAGCCTTAAGGCAGATTGGAGGTGTATTCTACTGAGGTTCTGCATGGAAAGCAGAATGGCTGCTGTGGACAAGGGTTCATTTCCCACATTATTTAACAAATTATGGAGATTATCATCACAAATTCTAATTGGTGGATTTAAAGCTTCAGGTCTTTGGCCATACAATTCCGGTGCTGTTAACCTAGAAAAGTGTTTGACGGTAGATGAAGATGTTTCTACACCTGATGATATTGGGAGTCTCAGAAAGATTCTTAGAGAATCAATTATTTCTGCTATTGTTCCCAATCCATCACTAGAAACTCTAACAGCAATTGAAAACTCCAAGAAAAAAAGAACTCACAAGGAGAAGTACTAACTGCTGCTGGGGTTGTTGAATGTCTATGAGTCGAAGCAAAAGAAAAAGCTAAAAAGATGGACCGAGCAGCAAAAAAAGGAAAAGAGCAGCCTGGTACTTCAAAAGCAAACACAAAAAACAGAATTCAAAGAAAGAAACTAAGATTATCAAGAAAATCGACTTCCAAAAAGAAAACATGCAACCTGAAACAGATGTTGAAACTGATGCCAGTGAAGAAGACGAAGACAACAATACTGCCTTCTCTGTTTTTAAACATTTGTTGAGAGATTATAAGGGCAAAAAGAGTGAGAAGTGGGTAATCTGTGATATTTGTTATGAATATTCTTGTCCAAAATGCATTCCTAGTGATACGGACCTAACAAATGACTTTTATTGCAAGTATTGCGTTCGTGACAACTAAATAAAAACTGAAAAATATAGACAGAAATTTTAGAAAATAATGTTCCAATTGATTAAAATGATTATTATGTTATTATATATTCATTTTTTCTGCCTTAAATGGTGTTAATCATATGTGTGGTGACTATTTCTGGCTTTTAAACATGATACCATTTATTGAAATTTAGAACTAAGACCCTTCAATAAGCATGGCTGATACTGACCTGTTGTGCCCCACTGTTTGCAACCTTGAACCATCCTCTACACCAAGTTCAGAAAATACCATCCAAACTTAGTATTTAATTATGTCCTTCCTTGTATCCATAAAAGAAAGTACATTTGCACATATTCCATGGAAAAAATCTTCATATCTGCATTTGGTCTCAAAATATTGCAGTGCGAACATGAAAAACACCAAATTTTGACCCATTGTGCCCCACCCCACTGTATATGTATATATATATTCCTGAGAAAAAATTATTGAAACACAACCTGGACACTTACAATTTCATCCCCCAAGGTCTCATTGTTAAGCAAGCTGACATGTAATTATATTTTGTATTTTACTTGTTTAACTTGTTTTAGACAACCTATTCCCCCTTTATTAGATGTATTCTTTTTTACCAGTCATTTACTCTTAATATTTATTTTTGAAATTAAAATTTTTAATTATTGGGAATGTATCATTTTTGTACTTAGTATACCATAATTATATTTGTTTGCTTTCAAATTTCCTGTTTTTATTAGCTTTAGTTGATTATCTCATTTCATTTTACTTGTTTCCATTCTTTTCTCATATATATATATATATTATTATTATTATTTCATATATATGAAAGTGGCAATGAAGAGGGTGGAAGGAGTAGGTTACATTTAGTTGATTAATGTATGTTGTTTGACTATTTAGTTATAATATATTTAATAACTTTAATGCAGAATGCAAGCCTTGAAAACTGGGGAAAGATTAAAGACACTTAACATCAAGTTTGACAAGATAATACACTCAAATATGACTAGAGCTATAGAAACAGCAGATTTAGTATCACAGTCATTACCACAAATGCCCAAGTCAACATGCACAATGCTACGAGAGGGAGCACCTTGTAAGCCAGAACCTCCTTCATCAACAAAATGGAGACCTGAAGATTGGGTATATGATTAAATTGTTATTAATACTTAAAGTTTATGTATATATATATAGTAGTAATATTAGTAAAGTATACCAATGTTCACTAAGAGTGCTCAATGTTTCCAGAGTGTTTATAAACCCAGTATAGTATACAAAATAACTAGACAAATTTAGCAGTTACAGCACTACTAGTTTCATGTTTTCTTAACAATCTTCAAACTGCCAGTTTGAAGATTGTTAAGAAAACATGAAACTAGTAGTAACTGCTAAATTTGTCTAGTTATTTTGTATACTATACTGAATTTATATATATATATTTTATACTTTATTTTATATTTTATACTTTATTTTTTACTATTTTTTATTTTTTACTTTATTTTTTACTTTATATATATACTTTACCCCGAAGACCATGCTTCGTCTCATTCAAGCATGAAATACCAGTTTGAGGACTGACGGGGTATAGTCTTTCTCTCACGGGCAGGTGAAGCGCTCTTTAGCCTTGGATGGCAATCACCTAGAGATGGTGTCTCAATAAAAACAATGTCCCCATTACCTTAATGGGTTGGTGTCAGGAAGGGCATCCGGCCTATAAAAACACTGCCTCATCATACTATGAAATGACATCCAAAGATATCCGGCATAACTGCATAAATGAGACTGGAACTAATTTAAGTGAAGGTGTCATGCACGGTAGGACTTTTGCTCGATGTAGGCAAAATCAGACCGTTATCAAGCTACTACATCAACCAAAGGAAGTGATGACAAGCTTTAGACTCTGTAGTCTGAATGTGGGAAGTTTGAGAGGTAGATCTGGTGAAGTAGCAGAGTTTCTTGAGTGAAGACACATTGATTTGTGCTGCATCCAAGAAACACGATGGAGAGGGAAATCTGTAAGAATGATAGAAGGGAAAAAGGCAACATACAAGCTATTTTGGATTGGTAATGGAAAAGGCACAGGTGGTGTAGGTATCTTTGTTGCAGAGAAATGGATAGACAAGGTGATTGATGTCAAACGCATAAATGATCGAATTATGCTGATTAAACTGATGATAGGTGAGACAATCTTCACAGCAATATCAGTGTATGCACCACAATGTGGCTTAAGTGAAGAAGTCAAGGATGAATTCTATGACAGTCTCATTGCAGTCACTGGTAAGCTGGCAGAGAAAGAAATTGTTGCTATTGCAGGTGATCTAAATGGCCATGTTGGAAGAACAGCATCTGGGTTTGAGGGAGTCCATGGAGGAAATGGA
>RDPX01000180.1:611444-622507 GCA_003991215.1 Morbakka virulenta | reverse complement strand
ATGATGATGATGATGATGATATTGGGCAGCAGGCACAAAATTTCTATTGCTATTACATCTATGTGACCTGGGTGGGCATCTATGTCCACCCCTTTTTTCTAGGGGTGGAAAAGTAGAGCTATAAAACTATAAGTTCTTTAGTAAAGAAACAAAACTAATACCCTCCTGAATTGTCAAAGAAATACAAGACAAGCACTCTTAAGAGTTTAGATTCACTCAAAATGATCCTGTATATTTACAACAAATATATTCACACTTCATATAAGAATATTTAATTCTGTTATGGATCCTCTATATTCTCTATATTTTTTGTTTTCCCCTAAAGTTTTATCTTACATTTATTCTTACACAACACAAAGTGTAAACTGCATGAAAACTGAAGAAAAAATTCATATGTTACACCATCATAAAAACAAAACAAGAACAGAACTGTTATCTGAAAATCGGAATTGAAATACAGTGAATTCAGCTTGAACGTCACACTTTTCTGTACTGAAAAAAACTTGAATAATAAATATAAAAGCTTCAGCCTTGCACTAGTCTTATAATCTTCTTATTGGCCAGTGGCTTTGAACCTCAACATTCGACCTTTGTGTTATTCAAAAGTGGTTTAATTTTGGTGGCTGTAGTTTCATATTCACGACATTTTATTGCTGGACCTTCGACAATGAAGGGTAATCAGCTGTGCTGTGTAGCCACCATTGTTATTACTTCCTGAAATGTCATAGCTGAAAATATTCCATTCTCGCAGTTGTATGATCTCCCATCACAAGACATGGTCAACAAAAATATGTGTTTCTCTCCTCATTTCCACAAGACCATGAAAAATTCTGGTAAACGGCTTCACTGAAATAGTTCTTAGTAGTAACACGAGGACATGGACGTCCGTCTTGTTTGAAGCAAAGACGTTGGCCATGATTCAGCTTTCCTTGACTTTCCAACAGATAAAAAATTACGGCTTACCCAGACAACACTACCGGATACAACTTGATTCATATTTAAACCGTTTGGACCTATATTATCCAAGGTGTGTACTGTAGCTGACTGAAAAAGTAGATTTAATCCTGTGCGATGAACTGCAGAAATTTCATAGCATGTTATGTCATCCCTGCATGGTTCACCAATGTAAGGCATCACATGCAAGCATCCTCATCTATTGTTTTCTTCGTGGGTTGTTATGAAATTGAAGCCACTCATAGCATGGCCAGCAGAATAGGGCAGTGCCATTGAATGTATTGAACAAATGCAATATTGACAGCATGCTTTGACAGATTAGTTGTTCAATTTGAACCAAGTACAATTGTTTATGACACATTCAAGTATTATGAGATTAGTGTGTCATGACTAAGGGAATATCAGAACAGGAAAATGTGAGACCAGAAACCAGATCAACTTCTGCTCTTTTGTTGAGGATTTTACATTTGTTCAGTGTCACAATGTTTTTAGAATTAACTGCAAATAAAAATACCTTGGCTTTGACTAAAATTTGCTATGACAGTTGTAGTATTCATAGTGCTGCCTGCTGCCCCAAATATATACATTCTTTTTTTTTTAGTTTTAACGTCATTTATATATATATATATATATATATATATATATATATATATATGTGTGTGTGTGTGTGTGTGTGTGTGTGTGTAATTTGTGTATTTGTATCAAAAGTGCTCTATGCATATAACAGAGCAATATATATAAAATAAAATATAAAAAATAAAAACTCTCATTGCAACATATATATTCACGAATATAACACTGATTTATACAATCCTATTTTTTTTTTAACTTTTATTAACATATATATATATATATATATNTTTGTTGAGGATTTTACATTTGTTCAGTGTCACAATGTTTTTAGAATTAACTGCAAATAAAAATACCTTGGCTTTGACTAAAATTTGCTATGACAGTTGTAGTATTCATAGTGCTGCCTGCTGCCCCAAATATATACATTCTTTTTTTTTTAGTTTTAACGTCATTTATATATATATATATATATATATATATATATATATATATGTATGTATGTGTGTGTGTGTGTGTGTGTGTAATTTTGTGTATTTGTATCAAAAGTGCTCAATGCATTTAACAGAGCAATATACATAAGGTAAAACATGAAAAATAAGAACTATGATTGCAACTAATAGCTTCACGATTATGAAACTGTTAGTTGCAATCATAGTTCTTATTTATCATGTATTACCTTATGTATATATACATATATATAGGAAACTTGAGGAATATATGAATATATATTTATGTATGTGTGCATAATTATAAGAATTTTGAAAAATTAAGTATTTTTTTGAAATGTTATAATATTAAAAAGTTCATCTGAAGCTAGCCTTTCTATTACGGGGCACCAGAATTCTTTGACTTATGACTATATATATATATATATATAAGTTTAATATAAGGAGATATATATATATATGTTTAATTTTAGGATATATATATATATATATATATATATATATATATCTGCAGATTGAGTATAATGCTCCCTTACGAAAGTTTGGTTGAGCACTCTATTTAAGATGGGAACCTGTTGTTAGCATAATGCAATGTTCACTGCGCATGCGTAGTTTGAGCACTCTGGCAGGATCCCATAATAACTCTTTAAGCTGTGTTTGCTCCGGCAACATGGATAAAAAGTTATGTCTCAGAAGCTCTGTGCTGCACTGATGAACCCACAAAGGGTGAAACAGTACTATCTTCAGAATGAGTATAAGGATAAAAAAAGTTTAATATAGATATATACAGGTTTAATACATATATATATATATATTAAACTTAAGATATATATATATTAAACTTAAGGAAAAACTAGGTTGTGTTTTTTGTGCAAATAAATGTTTAACAGATTTAAAAATCATCAGGTCATCAGGCTTACACAAGACAGTTATATACAAAACATTTAATGATAAAAATTACTCAAAGAAAACATCATTATCTAGGTATAAATGGCATTAAATTGATAATTAGGCAGCAACCCAAAACTTAATTGATGAATTTTGAAATCTGCACCAGGTTATCCAAATACCATAAAGCAATGCCTGTCCATTATCTTATTATCTTGTATGTGCTGGTGATCATTAAGTATGTGAAACTTTTAGCTCCTCAACAAATGTATTTATTTCTCAAATTTTGTATTTGAAACTGGTAATCTTCCTACATGGCATAGCTTTGGCATGGCAAAATATGCTTTTCAAAAGATAGGTAGAATTTTGAAAGATAGAAAAATGAGCATGTGGATAAAGGTTAGACTGCTAAAGTGCTATGTGCATTCTGTCCTCTTATATGGAAGTGAGTGTTGGACCATATCACCAACAATGGGAAAGAGAATAAAGGCTGCCGAGATGTGGTTCTGCAGAAGGATGCTAAAGATACCATGGACTGAACATGTGACAAATGAAAAGTTTTGCTTAGAGCAGGAGTGAAGAGAGAATTGATAATGACTACATGACAAAGACAATTAAGATTTTTGGGTCATGTCATGCACAAAAATAAATTGGAAAATGTAGTGCTCACTAGAAAAATAGAAGGGAAATGCAGTAGGGGAAGGTAAAGGCTAACTTACTAAAGAGAAGAATCTTCCTACAAGCTATATAGTAATATTTACTAATGTTAATGAAAACGATTGACTTCTAGTTACAAGCAACATAGATTTCTCAGTGAATAATATAAAACAAAGGTAGTTTTTAAAATCTTGTTTTCACTGATAACGAGACTTATGAAAAGAGAATTGAAAGTTTACTCCACCATACATTAAATATTGACATAGGATGCAGCACTGCTTGCAAAACATTTCTTGATAATTTACTAACAATAATATATTTAGACTTTCAGAGATTTATTTACTTTTAAAGGGTGTTCTTTTTTAAAATTTGATTATTCAGATGAGAGGACAAACTACCTTTCAGAAACTTTAACATTTTGAAATTTAGCCTTGGGTTTTGTTTTGTTGTTGTTTTCGTTCTATTTAAGTTTTTTTTATTGCAAACCTGTCTTTTTTCTTTTAAGGGCCATTTTCATTTGGCATTCAATGTCATTTCAGTTTTGTAGCCATTGTAAGCTATAATTGTGGTTGTATTCAGGGGAAAGCAGCTAACACATTATTTTAGAGCTTAGAGTATTATTGTTTTTTATGGACTTGATTTTTGAGTGAGTAATGGATGTGAGCTTTCTCGTTTTTGATGAAGTAGTACACTAAAAGAGAGAGAGAGAGAGAGAGAGAGAGAGAGAGAGAGAGAGAGAGAGAGAGAGAGAAAAGAAAGACAGAGAGAGACACAGAGGGAGCGAATTTCACACAAAGACAGATACATATATATCGTTTAGGTTTTCACTGTTTTGTACTGTATAACAAATGAATAAGTACCATTTTGAAGCCTGTACTGAAAAAACAATATTAATTCATGAATTTGCATCTCTTAAAGGTATCCATTTTTGTTACTTTGTTGATATGAAGATTTGGCATATCTTTGCAGCCATTTTGATTACCGGTATACATAAATTATTACCCTAGATCATATCTGCACTTCAGTGTGCAAAGCTTTGCCTCACATAATTTCAGATCTCTTTCAAAATAAGAGAAATACTGAATAAATTTTAATTGGTTAATATAAAACATAATAACATTTTCAGTTGTTGGTATGTTCCAACACGAGTATAATGCAATGGTGCACTTAGTACTAGATGGTGACCATAAGTTTTGTCGTGCAATTTTTTGTAGGAATTCTACCAAGAGGGATCTCGAATTGAAGCTGCGTTTCGAAAGTACTTTCACCGTGCCGATGCCAGTCAGGAAAAAGACTCCTATGAATTAATTGTTTGTCACGCAAATGTGATTAGATACTTTGCTTGCAGGTAATTTTGTTTGTTTTGCTTTGTGTGAAATGTGACAACCATGGTAACATTATGATTGTGTCTGTTAGATTGTGGCAACCTTTCTAAATCAATGTACTATTCAGATTGTTGTCCATCGGCACCAGCTCCCTTGTTACTCTATATCACGGCTGTTTCCAAGAGACAAAGGTGATTTGATTTTGCTATACAGTGTGAGGATGTATTTGACTGGGTAAAATAACAATTAGAAAAATGCGTAATAATAATCTAGTACCACCGGTGCCATTAAGTATGAAATGTGTGCTAGTAATGTTTGTGTATCAAACTTGTTGCATTTAGTTCTGCACAATGTGCTGTTTTTCTTTTGATAGAATATGGATTAAGAATGCTTCATAAACAGAAGTGCTAATACTGATAGTGTTTAATGGCTAGTAGCAGTAGCAAACGTTTGGGGTCAAACTAAAAAAGGTGAGCCGCTACCCCACCAAAAGGAAATGTTTAGCTTTCCCACTTCCGAGTGGAAGAAATGAATCTGTAGTGAAACCTGGCAAATGACAGGAACGTCTAGAGACAAAGCCCATCCGTACCTCCAGTCCTAATGTTCCTCAGGCTGTATGTTTATATGGAAATCGTTCAAAGAGTTTTAATGGTATGCTAGAAGACCCCTGAACGTTTTTGCGCGGAAAACCTGAATAAGTTTGAAAATTCAGCATAGGTAGACCATAGGCCCATTTATGTTCCAGCTGAAACGTCACCTTTATTATAATCAGCCTACCGAAGCTGGTCTAATAGAAGACACAAATGGCAACAGCATAAAACTGAACAGGGTCTTAAGAGATTGATGGTAACCTGTACTTGAGTCTTCAATATCACAAAAGCAAAGTTAAATTAATCAGGGTTGTATATCACTAATAGTAGAGTGTCACACAGAGCCATAGGAAGACAGGATTGACTCCGCTTGTCGTGTCTGAAAATACCAAAGCGATAAGAGTTGACTTTACTCTGACAGAAATTCTTAAATATAAGGATGGGATTACTGATGCTCAATTTCACCTATTTGTGTCGCAATGTGGAGAAAGGAATGCCCCCTCGTTGATTGGTAGAATTAAGTTATTCGTGGCATGGGTAAGTAAAAAGATCTTACTGACTGTAAGAACTATTACGAACTATTACGCTGCTATCGATACTGGAGAGAGTTTTGGCTCCATGTGGTATCTTTATGACATTAAAGAGTCGGTTTGCAGTGGAATGTGAGATGGGAAAGTTGATTTGAGCCACAGAAAGTATTTTGAAGACCAGGTTTTTTCTACACGTTTGAACACTAAATGGTTGAATAGAAACTTTATCTTGGAGTGAACTTTATAGATATTGAGACCTTTAACAGTTCTTTATAGTAATTGGTGTCTCATTTCTTGCAAATATATGGTATTGCAGGAACATTGAGTAGAATGGCCATGGAACTTTACAGTAATGCCTGCTGCATGAAGAATATTGTCACTGGAGCGTGATGGAATTGTATTCTCACTGCAGTTCCGTTTCGAAAACAGATTAGGACTAGAATGCCTTTCATCCAGCACTTAGTTTGGCTGAAAACAAAACATTAAAAGGAAGGATGGTGCTTTGGATCTTAATATAATTTACAAGAGATCCAAATGATGGACATTGCTGGGCTGCAGTAAAACATCAAGCTTAATGACCAGTCACTGCATCAAGACCTTTGTTTACTTTGACAGTATGCGAAAATCTCTCGGAGAAGTTGCTCCAGCTGAGAGAATTTTATGGTCATTCAAGATGTGAAGTAACACCAATGTGGGTCTGGGGACAAAAATTGGATTTTACGATTGTGTGACATCTCATTCAAGAGTTTGGAATATGATGTTCGTCCGTAAGGATAAGTTTCAAAGTTCAGTAGCACCAGCTTTTCGTAATGCACTCGCTTTTTTATGACATACCTTTTTTAGATTTTTTAAATTAAAAAATTAAAATTAAGTTTACCTAAAGTAAGTTAGGATAGTAATTGGCCTTATTACTTTGCAACTGCTTTGTGTTATTTAGCTATTATTTCTTTTCTTTTTTTTTTTCGTTTTTACTGACTTGTCATTACACCCTAGGGCTATTCTGGCAATAAAGAGGTGGTTCTTTTAAAGTGCATTTCATTCAGATTTTTGTTGACATACGGAAGTTAATTTTCAGATTTTCCTTTAACACTGTCAAAACCTAAATCATGGGAAGAGGCTTGAAGGGAAGGTTATAAACCCTTCATTTTTAATAAAAAAAGAGTTATGGACATCAAAAGGTAAACTAAAAAATAATTTAAAACTGCATTTATAATGTGAGTATCTTATTTGTATTTGTAGTGTCTATTTCTGAGGATCCTCTTGGCCCCAGTTGGTCATTTAATCACTATTTTCTTCATTTCAGTTGTTGATCTTTCTACTGTTTTGGTGTGGGTGTGTGCACTTTGGGTGTGTCGTGGAGTGCGTGGGCTTGTTTGGCCATGGTTTTTTCTTCTGTTGATTTGGCATAATGTCAAATTCTTCGTGTAAAGAATTAACAACATTGAGTCAAGGATAACTATAACGGCCAAAGATAATAGAATAAAGGTAAATAAAATAATTAGTGAATGAAATCACAATTCGATTTTTTTTCTTTTTGAAGAGCCTTGCAATTTCCACCTAATGGATGGCTTCGCATGAGCATTGGACATTGTGGGATTACATGGATTACAATTAGACCAAATGGCCGTGTATCGCTGAAATCGTTAGGAGACACTGGGCACTTGCCACCTGAGCTTCTGACTTTTTCATAGTGTTTATAGTTCATTTGCCTAGTATTTTGAAATTAGTTTATTCCTAACGCCCTCCATAAAACAAATAAGTACGTTCTTTTATTGATTGCAGTGTTCCTGCTGCTGTCGGACCGTTACTTGAGCACATTGGTCTTTTAGCCCAAAGGCACAGAATCAGCTGGAGCCAGGCTCCACCTAGTATATCTGGTATAATTTTAGTTTATCAGGCAAGTTTGTTAACCCATGTGGCTCTTAAATCTTCGCAGCAGCTATAAATTTCAAGATTCCAAGACAACACTCATGATCTCAAAGTGAGCTTAAGACATGCCCGAACAGAGCCTTATGGTGCTCTTTAATGGTAACCCTGTGTTGTTGACCCAAGAGGTACTTGATCTAACAACACAGTTAATAGCATGTAAATATGGGTAAGAACAATATGATATGTTGGAGATGAAACATTTGTTTTATGTAAATATGTGTAAGAATGTTATCTGATTTATCGGAGATTGGTCATGGACTATTTGTTGTGTGTTAACTTTGTGAAAACTCCCTCGAAGTATTGTTAATCGTAACTTACTACAAGGGTGTAAAAATTTGCTTTTAACGAGGTTACAGAGATTTTTTTGTGATAATCGAGGCCGGCGACTCCTGGCGTCATACTGCACTTCAAAATAAGCATTGTATATATGTTTTATATTGTAATTGTTTACTTTTAGATGTGGGGGTATCCGTTAGGCATTTATAAGTATTTAACATCACTGAAACTTTCATATCAGTGATGTTAAATATTTTAAACAACAAACAGCCAGAAAATTTATTACATTTTAGTCGAACTGTTAAATCGTTGGAAACTCAAGCGTTGACTCAAGCGTTGCCTTGTACTGGATTGAAAATGACAGGGTTTTGGAAGCAATGTGTACAAAACCGCGTTAACGAGATTCACAAATTATCATCAATTGAAGATTGGAGATTCTGTCCGGGTGTGATTATTCCTGCAGATTTGCCCTCGCGGAGATTAAATGCTAAAGAGTTAACAAAAAGAGCAAAACGTCATATGAAACTAATTGACAATTTCACAAATTCCTAGAAAAGAAATTACTTGTTAAATTTACGCGAACGAACAATGAAAAACGATGTATTTCAAAAGGAAAACAAAATTCGAATTGGTGAAGTTGTATTGTTGAAGGATAAATGTTCACGTCGTATGTTTTGGAAACTAGCCAAGGTTGAAAATGTAATGAAGGGTCCAGATGGAATCGCAAGAATTGCAAGAGTGAAAAGTTATGAACAATGATAAACGAAGTCAATTTTAAACGAAGTATAAAGCATTTGATACCTATGGAAATAAGACAAAACTGAAGACAGAAATAGAGAGGACAAGCAGAAAAAAGGGGAGTTGCATAACAACAATGCAGAAGATCAAACAGAAAGATCAAGAAGAGACGCTAAAGCGATTGGAGAAATTAGAAGCAAAGACCAGATGACATTTCGTTAAGTATTTTTACTTTGAATTTTCGACTGATATTGATCGTTGTGGTGATGAACCCTTGGGAGTATGTCGTAATTTAACCCCTAAACGCTTGCTTTTGTTTGGCTGAGCAAAAAGATTCTCCTTGACATTTTTGATTGAAGTATAATAATTTTAGAAGTGGGCGTATCTTAAAAGTAAAGTAACTAGAATTAGATGTTGTGAGTAAGCTAAAATGATGTCTTCCATGCTCTCGAGAGAATGCCCCTGAATACTTAAGGGTAAGTGTACGAATCACTAGATTGTGTAGTTAAAACCATCGTTGTCAGAATTGTTCGTCCTCTGTTAGCACAGTCCCCACGTTTCCCTTCCCAAGTTCTATACTTGTACATATTATAGCCATATAAAATTTTAGGGCACCTTCTACTGCTTCAAAGGTCCTTCGATGTCCATGGCCGATTTTTTATGCTACTGGGTTTCGGGATGTGTCAGGCAGCTGTCGAGTGGACTGCCTCTAAATCATATGGCAACTGTGGTGAGTCCCGAGTTAGCGATAATAGGTGAAGGTGAATCTTAGGTAACCCGTGCAATTCGACACTCGATTTCTATTGATGCTTAACAGGGAAATCGTTTATCTAATTTCTAGTGCCGTCATCTGGTGATTGTCACGGTTTTTCGCCCATTGTGATGTGGGAACTGCGTGTTTGCCACCGTTAGCTTGTTGGCCTCCCAGAAGTTAAAAAAAACGTTCATCGCCAAGTTTTCCATTTCAATCTCCGCTTACTACCACAACAGTGTTTTTTATTTGTTCTTCCTCTGCGCCGGTTATTTGGGCAGGTTTGTATAAAAGTTCCTGGAAACGGCTTGCACATCAGTCGTTATGAGGAGCCTGTCTTCTGAGTGGGTTGTGTCCCAACCATGTTTAACAAACGCCATTCTGTATTTGCCTTCTTTGTTGTTTCCCAAAAAGTACATTGTATAGCCCATCATATGTAAATTGTCCACCACCGTCCCAACGTGTTTAATATGGCAAGAGCATCACATTCATCCTCTACTTCATCTATTAGACGACGTAATTTTCCCCACATTCAAAAAAGCAATATTCGATTCCTGGCCAATTACTCCCCAAGCAGGTTTTCTTAGCGGCAGATCAGCAGTTCATATTCCTTACGGGCAAGGCTTTAACCCGACAGCGCCATTGCGCCAACCAGTTTTGACATTCGGTTCTCAGCTCTTCCCCCCCCCCCGCCCACCATAAGCGTTAGAATGGGAAAACCTTTGGGGTTACCCTTATGCGTCAGGGTTTATCTATTTCGTATCATTAAGATGCTTTCCTGGAGAGAGATACCGCCAAGAGTTAGCCGGGTCTTTCATACCTCAGGTGTTAGGTGCTAACTGGAACCGTTGACCCTCGCTGTTGTTGCACGAGCAGAACACTCGCTGAGCGACTTTTAAGGCTTGTTTTCATGGAGCTGCAATTTCCGCTGCAGCGGAAAATGCTCATGATCTTTTTTATTGCGCATGTGCATTGCTTTAAAAATACCGCTGGACAGGCGATTTTTTATGCTCACGAGCTGCTCGTGAGCATTTAAAAAAAGTACCGGTAGAACTAGTTCTACTTTTAGAACGTATTTTTTTTCCGCCTGAGTTTAAGAACCAATGATAGTATTTGAGACATTACGTAATCTTGTATTGTATTAACATTTTTGCACGGTCATCAAAAAACATATTTCCAGATAACAAAATGGCGGCGAATAGGTATGTCGCGACAAGTTTTGACGAGGATGAAGAAAACGAGGATATCAATTATAATGAGGAAATTTATTAAAGATCCTTAAAGGAACAAAAGGAAGCAGAACAGAAACATCAACAGAAGAAAATAATAACAATAGATACCTCGGCCATTTCATCTGCCAGTTCTGGTATCGTACATTATCAACAAAAACAAAACTTGTGCATCGC
>RDPX01000180.1:548090-603295 GCA_003991215.1 Morbakka virulenta | reverse complement strand
CTGTTCCACCCAAGAGCCAATGTAGCACGACTCTATTTGAAAAGGAAGGATGGTGGAAGAGGTCTCACTTCAGTAGAGCAGTGTGTAAAAAGTGAGGAGAATAGCCTTTGGGAATACGTTTCAACTAATCAAGAACGACTATTGAAAATGGTGGTAAAAGAGGATTTCCTTATAGAAAAAACTGGAAGAGAAGAATATTTGAAACAACATACTAAAATGTTGAGACAAAATTATCACGGAAAAGCTCTGCATGGTAGATTTACGGAAGCTATAGCAGAACAAGCAGATTTAAACAAAACGTGGTTGTGGTTAAAGAGCAATTACGTGAAAAAGGCAACTGAAGCCTTAATTACAGCTGCTCAGGACCAAGCACTTAGAACTAACTGGGTTAAAGCTAACATTGATAAAACTGAGATAAGTTCTGTGTGTCGAATTTGTCATGAGAAAGATGAGACAGTGTCTCATATTGTTAGCGGTTGTTCTGAATTGGCAAAGAGAAGGTATGTGTTTAGACATGATCTGGTAGCTACCAGGGTGCACTGGGAGCTATGTAAAAAATACAAAATTGATGCGAGCAAGGTTTGGTATGATCATGTTCCGCCTTCTTCTTGCATGTCTAGTACAGGTGTTGAACTTATCTGGAATACACCCATTCTTACTACAACGAAAGTAAAACATTATATACCTGATATCGTAGTCAAAACAAGTAATAAATGGATTCTTATTGATATAGCTGTTCCAAAAGATCATCGAGTGAGAGAAAAACATGCCGAAAAAATTCAAAAATACATTGACCTGGCTGGTGTCATTCGTGTAGAGCAGAAAGTTGAGACTTCAATAGTCCCGATAATTGTCGGGGCTCTTGGAACGATTCCATTCGAACTTGAAAAGTATTTGAAAGAATTAGACCTTCCTGATATAAGCGGTAGTATACAAATATCAGCAATCACAAGTACTGCCAGAATTTTGAGAGATGTTTTGAACCTCTAAGATTAGGGAATAATCCGAGACTCAAATCGAACTTACACACCCAGTAAATTGTTTACCGACTGGAGATTTTTTGAAGAAGAAGAAGAAAAAAAATTATTATTATTATTATTATTATCAATTGGTTACACACCATCTACTGGTGTATGGGTGAAAACCTAGCAACAAGCCAAGTAAGCTGAATGCAGGCACATGTACTGTAGCCACAAGAGTGAGGTAAGTAGAAAATCAAACCAAAATGGCAACATCACTTCAACCTTGTAAATGCCGCCCCACAACCAGTGAGGAAAGGCACGCAGCTCAAACGGTTGTTGTTGTATGACAACAACTCATGACTACAGCACTCCCCACTCCTGGCCTGATAACTGACAATACATAGAAAGATATCTTAGCACTAGTACTACGAATGGAATTGCAGCATTGAATTCAGACTGGATATTTGTTATGAATTCAATGCTGCAATACCAGTTTTAGTACTAGTATTATTATTAATTATATTGGTGTCGTACACCAAGTTATGATCGTAAATCGCTGGTGGAGTTTCTTGAGGCATGGTCTCAGCAAGACCCCTCAAACCTCAAGCACTTTCCGTAGTACCCTTGCAGACTGAAGTAACGTAGTTTTCTGCAGTTCGACTATTCTTGTTTTCAACCAAAGTTCTCCTGACCACTTTTTAAAAAAAATTTTGGTGGGGTACCCAGAGCTCCTACGAAGATTGGAACCACCTTTATCGTGATGTCCCATAGCTTCTTCAATCCCCTGGCTAAGTCTTGATATTTGAGAATTTATTCCTGTTCCTTTGCAATTACTCTAGAATCGTAAGGTACTGCAAAATCTATAATGGTACACTTTTTGGTGTCTTTATCGACAACAATCACATAAGGTCTACGTGCCTGAATGACGTGATCAGTTTGGACATTAAAGTCCCACAATATTTTGCACTTTTCATTTTCAATTACTGCTTGACGATTGTGGTCATACCACTTAGGAGAGACTGTTATTCCATTAACTTGACACACCAGTGGATTGTTTTACCAACCCGATCATGTCTCTTTTAATTTTCTCTCTATGAAACCTTAGGACATTCGCAAAGTATATGGCTGATTGTCTCATCGTCCTGATTGCACCTTCTACTCTTGTTGTTTCTTTTGCTTTTGTCAATTGTTGCTTTTATGTGATTTGTTCTAATGGATTGATTTTGCGCTGCAATTATCAAGCATTCAGTTTTACGTTTTATATATCCCATCTTTTAACCATAGCGATCTTTCTTCAGTAGAAATCTCATCCATTTTTCTTACGAACTGTCCGTGTAACTGTTTTTCTTTCCATTTGCTTGTTTTTTCACTCCTCCTTTTCATAAACGTACCAGCATTTCGTTGACATCCGTCGCCCCTCTCACACTTTTAGCAGCTATAACCAAATCTTCTTTACTACTTTCAACACAGCTGTTTAGATTGGCCCTTGCCTGCAGAATTGTCTTCGACACTCAACAGTCCTCTGACAGCTACCTTTCTTGGTAGGTGAAGCCGGTAAAAATCACTTTTTGGTTGGAGGGCCTTGTTTATCGTTAACAATTTCTACTTCTTTCGTCAAGTTTCATTTCTTCTACCGTCCAGTCAATGAAACAGCATATGTGTTGATGGCCTGGATAAGATTTCTCCATTCAGTTTGGTTTTCAGAATTTTTCTTACTCTCTTTTGTATTCTTTAGATATATTACCTTTCATTTTCTTACTCTTGACTACATCTGCCTTGAGAATTCCATGATATTTATAACCCTCTCCCTCATTCAAGCCTTTGCTTTCGCAATCATCAGAGAGTTTTTTACCAGAGAAATCCTTCAACACTTCTTTGTACATTCTCAAGACAGCACATTTCTCAATCCCAAATTGCATTTCAATATCATTACTGAAGATTCTAACCGTCTGCACAAGGGAATCTAAGGCCTTTTGACTAAAAGCATTAAGCTTTAGGTCGTCCATGAACAATAGGTGATTAATCTATTGCTGATCTTTTTTGAAGTGATATCCCTGCTCCATATTTCTTAGGATATGGCTAAGAGGTATCAAACAAATTACAAAGAGCAATGGCGATAAGGAATCACCTTGAAAGATGTCTCTTTTAATAAGGATTTCACCTAAGCTCTCATTGCCGCATATCAACTCCACTCTCCATGACCCCAAACTACTACTACTACTACTACTACTACTACTACTACTACTACTACTACTACTACTACTACTACTACTACTATTATTATTATTATTACTACTACTACGTTTTCTCGTCTGGCAGGTGAATACCATCTCCCTATGCGGGCTGTCATGCATGAACTTTGTTATTATCATTATAAAAACATGCATTACGTTTGTGTACTTCAATCCTTTGAATATGCCGGGATGAAGCTATGATTCTGAGGCTAAGTCACGGAAAGAGTTCTTACTAAATGTGCAGTATCAAGTAGCACAGTTTTCTGCAGTTCCTCGGTTCTAATATTACTACAAAAGCTCCACTTCAACACACCAATGTATTCTTTTTCTAATAAGCCCAAGAGCTCCTTTACAACTGGGATGACAACAGTTTTAGTATTCCACATTTTGCTATTTTTATTTATTTTCAATTTAAATGCTTTCTCGGCTGATGAATAAAAGCAAGAGGTCGCAATCATTATTTGTGCCAAAATGCAAAAATTTAGGTACTCATCATACTTTGCCATTGCTTTTTCGCTTTAACTTCACAAGCACTATGCTGAACGTATGGTTTGAACGACTTCCACCGGTATATGGCTTCAAAAATGTCAGACTTCCCCTTGTAATCCCTTCAGTCAAACTTTGTCAGACTGAGGGAAGCTTAGAATATTGAAAAATGAAATAATTTTTGCAAGCCAGCGATTGCTATCATCCACAAGTAACTAACAGGTACAATGTATGCTTTAACAAACCTCGTGCTTTGCTATCACATTAGTTCCATCGCTAAAAGCAAGTGCTAATGCCTTGACATTTCCTTCAAGTAAAGGACCATTTGCTCTTCGATTCTTGTTCCGTACAATCAATTTTCACGAGACAAAATTTAGCTTATATAGCTAAATGTAGGGCAATGGTGGTTTAAAAAATAATAATTGACAATTTCCCCATTTCTTTGATAAGCAAATTAAAGTAACTCAAAAACAGATGTTTGTTCCGAAAGGAGCTAATTGGTTTTCAGTTGGAAGTCTGCTTTGTGGCACCGTTTCGTTGACAAATCGCTACTGGGAACATCTTGAGTGCCAAAAGAGCTCTTTTTTAATCCACCAAATTCAATCTCGGGGAACATCTGAAAATTCTCACAGCAAATCTTTGAACTTTGCGCATGAATGCACCCGTACACCTCATAAAACAAAGGCTGAACAAAATCACTGCCACACTTAGATATGTGAAGCTAATATCTTTCAGATAATGTCCACCACGGCATCAAAAGCCCACCTCACCGATATGCTGTGGTAAAGGGCAACAACTGTTTACGTGCTACTTCGCCAAATTGGGGTGCTTGTACAAGACGCAGTCATCGAGCTATCTGTGTTTGGCTTTTACAGCTTAGGTTGTTACACACTTCCATAAATCAAAAACATTTTTACCTAGATCGGCGTGAAATACAGGGTAACGAACCAAGGAAATGATTTTTCAGATTAGCAAATCTCATCAAAATCGTTGTGTAATCGACAAAGGTGTTCGCAAGTTTATGAAGACTACATATCATAATTGAAGCATTATTGAAACATTGTGAAAACACTTTGTTTGTAACTGAAATTTGATCAAATTAAAAGAATTGCTTGTACCATTGTAGTACCTTCCAGTAATTCACATAACATTTCCTTCATAAATTTCTGCTTGTGTTTAAAGTCAACCCTGTTTTATATGCTGTTTCTTGCCATCACTAACACCTGTCTCCAAGTGGGCTTTTGATGCTGTAGCGGATATCATGTGAAAGATAAGATCTCGGCTTCACATATCGAAGTGTGTTTATCACATATAAAAAAATTATGTGGTACTTTGAACCACAGATAACTGATATTCCAGGTCGTTTGCGATTTCGTTGATCCAGCATCATACGGTATCATTGCTGGTTTGAATCGGCATTAGTTCTTCACTCATTCGGTCGTGTAATTTTCGTCATCGTCAAAAAGTAAATCTCCAGAACTGGTTTTAGGAATCTTTTTTTCACGGTGAGGAGTTCCGAGACCAGCAGAAAGTCATCCCATAACTTGCTGTACCAAGATGTCTTTAGATACTCTCTAAGTAGCGGCAACAAAATTTCAGCCTTACACTTTGTAGATATTGGTAATGTCAAAACATAACCGAAATTTAAATAATTGACTAAATATTGGAAAAAAGCCTTGTTCTTCAAGTTGATAAGCTGAACGGGAGACATATGATGACAAAACTGCCACAGGATGTCAAATGTAAACTGGCAAAATTTGTCTTGTTTCATAATACGTATGTCATAGGTCATACATGTCAAATACGAAAAAGTACAAATGGAAGTACAAGCTGAACATTTTTTTCTTCAGAAACACTTCCCAAAACAATCAATTGCGGTCAATTTAGCCTACACAATAAGTACGGTAATCCATAAACAATGTTGGGGATGATGTGAGCCAAACGATTTAATGATAAGTTCGTTTGAATGGTGGAATGAATACTATGAATTGTTTCCTTAAATTGTGTGTCGATTCCTAATAGAGGGCAAACGTATATATTTAAATTTCAGGTATCAGCTTTTAAACACCATATGTCAATTTATTGTAATTCTTATTCCTTCAATATCCTGACATATTTAAGAAAAATTGGGGGAGGAAAGATAAACAAATATGAAACGATTTTGGGGGCGACTTTTTCCATTTTGCAAAACAATTTGGGCCTCTCTAAAATGTTTATTGTTTACAAAAGTCAACACATAGCAAGGAAGATGATTTCTGTCACGGCAAACGATAAATCACATGACAAATGCCATAACTGCCCAAAATGATTTGTGTTTGCGACACAAATGATGTGTATAAACTACATATAAATTATAAATAAATTACAAAGGTATAAAATTTACCCAATTTCAAAATATTTCTACAACCAAGAAGTTCCTCCCTGAATGCCTTGGTAGTAAATTTCCTTTCATGAAATCTAAATTTCCTCTAATAGGAGGAACTTTTTCCCTCGGTAAGAAAGATTCTTAAAACATCCAAATACAACAAAAGTCATTTTTACATGGGCTGGCTAAAAAAATTTGCTTACCATATCACGAATTTTCAATCTTCCTGTGGCAAAAACCAATGCATTCGGTGGGGTGGCAATAGGAAACATAAAAGCAAAAGAACAGCAAACTGCAGCTGGTACCATGAGATAGTATGGATGTACCTTAATACTTACGGCCTGTGGAAAGATAAAATTAACAATTCCGATTAGATCTGAACATTTAAAGTAATTCTCCAATGAAGCTACAGGTACAATTTCAATTTTGCCTTACAAGGTGTTAACGTAAAATTCATCTATTCAATACAAATTAAAATTTTGTCGACGGTTCTCAATATGTGTACGTAGTGAAAGACCTATCTTGAGCTAAAGTGTTATCTTCAGACCTTGAAACATAACGGAAATTATGGGGACATCTTTCCTCCCTATAATATCAGAATATTTAATTCTGTTTCACAATATCTTTTAAGGTTGGCAAAGTAACGCTAATTCAGGTTTCCACAAATAATATTCACAATCAACCACAATCATATTCATTACTTACAATAAAAACCTGCAGAGGTCAAGGTGACATCTTTCACATATGAGACTACTAAAAGGGGTAAAAGGTCAAAAGGGCGTAGGTCAGCGGAAGTTGGAGCACCATAATAATTAGAATAACGAGGAAAGCAGTCAGTAGCCTATATTATGCGACGTATTTATGTTCTTTTCTAGACTGAGGGAGAGGAAGGGGAAACTCCGGCAATAAACTCCCTTGATATCAGTAGTAAAACATATACTCAGCAGTGATTACAACTAAAGAATACTATCTCTCTTTTTTAAGTAATAAAACAACATATAAAATTACAACAGGTACGTAAGGAGAAAAAGTCGTTATCATTCATCGTTTAAGACCGCAACCATTTCGTACATATCCTGTTTGCTGTGCTTAACTGACACTAAAAAAAGTACCTGGAAATAAAGAGTAAAGTAGAGTAACTGATGACTATTCTCTAAACCTTTGAGCAGGTTAAAATTCTCTAGAATACGTTGCTATTGATAATCAGGTTGTGAAAGACATTAAATTTTACTTAACATTAAATTATAATTAATACAATATGAGAACTTTGTACTTACCATGGATGCCAATGTCGGCATGAGAATATTGGCAGTAGCAGTATTTGAGGTGAACTCGGTCAAAAAAGTGACCAATGTGCTAATAACGAGAATAATGACGACATCAGGTACAGATCTCAAGGCAGCTAATTTACATCCGATCATAGCAGAAAGTCCAGAAGACTGAAATAAAGGTAAAAAATACAAAATTAATATTACATTTATAGGATTAGCAAGGCAAGTTTAACAATTTTTTATCGTGTAATGTCCTTAAGTGCTTTCTGTATGTGCTAACCATCTAGCTAATGATTTAACACTACGTAATACTTGTGTACATGCTATATTTGTTGTTCCAAATCAATTGAAAAGTGACTGTAGAAATGGCTACATGAGATTTCCTTAAGAATGCTGAGCAAAATGGGAAAATAAGTTGGCAGACAACCGAAGTTTTATCTTAGGGCTATCCCTTTGAACGGAGATGGGTACTTTGTTTCTCTCTCTTTCTTTTATCATTTTAGTGGACCAAATGACCTATTTAAATGAAAGAATATAATATTCATCAGTAGTCAGATTGCTTTCTATGCGCATTGGCATTGCTACTGACTTACTGGTAAAGGTAACTAATTACTTCAGTGTCCAGAAATTAAATAACTGTACAGCAGGTTTTGCAGAACTACTATCAATACTGTTACGACTGTCAATTCGATATAGTATGCGGATAGGTGTGAATAGTTGTTTTCGCAAAAAAGGTAATAACAACCAGTTGTTATAGTTTCAAAAACAGATTATATCAAAAATCAAACTGGGATCCACAACTAAAACTTCAAAACGCAAAAAATATTGGCCATGTTTGGCCAAGAGTAATTCATCCAGAAGCATTTTAAAAATTTACATGTAACTAATATGCTTTTTTTACTACTTATATTTGGTATTGAAAACCAATTGGCAAAAATATGAGTTTATGATCAAAAAACCTGATTATTCATTATGAAGGGTATTTATCAAGTCTATCAAGTCGTGAGTTGTAAGCTTTTTCTACGTTTCGAGAGATACTACTCCCATCGTCAGGCTACTGAAGTAATTAGGTATAGCTATTTTGTAATTCGAAATTGCGGAAGTCCTTGGTGATAGGAATCCTGTTGTTTTCAGAAATAGCACCATACGTATCTTGTGTTTGTTGTATTTCCTTTAAGTAATGCTAAAAACTATATTTCTGGAAATGTAAGATATGCTGTTGATGTGATTGCTTTGGTGTAGGTAATGGATAATTTATTTCATTTTTCTTGTTGTAGTATTTTTCCCTGTCCAGAATCGTTTAACTTTCCCAGACAAAGGTGTGATCGTTTGTTCACCAGTGCTCCACTATTTTATGTTTTTTGGTGTTACCATTTTGGACAGTTCTCTTATGTTCTTCTCTTTGACTCGAGGAGCGCTTTTATTTTCCAATGTAGGGGGCAGGACAGTCCTTACAATGTAGTCAGTAAACTATGTCGTTTCTCTCTTCAAGTGAACTAAAAAGAATTTTTCTAAGGGTGTATGTTGTGAAAAATGAACAGTTGATATTATGCTGTCGGAATGTTCGTCTTAGCTGTTCACTGATGCCTTTCACATAGGAAAGGCATATTTCTTTCACAGGTTCTTTTTCTTCTTGATTACTCTTACTAGTTTTCCGTAATGCTCTCTGGATATCCCTAATAAAGTATCCACTAGGTAAGAGAACCTTTTGAAGGTGTTTTTCTTCCTTTCTGTGGTCACATTGGTTTGAAATGATGTTTCTTGCCCTTCCAAAAAGAGCGGTGATAACGCGGTGATAAAGTGGATGTTGTGATGCGTCAAGGTACTGGAATGTGTGAGTTGGTTTCCTTTAGATAGAAACAAAAATCGTGCAGTCTTCTTGTCTCTTCGCTCTGTAGATGACCTTCTTTAATAATTAATTGCGTATAATATAATATCGTATCTTTCCCTGACAGTTGAACCTTGGTCTACTATTGATAATGCTGTAACTTTAAATGTTTGCATGATTATTTCAGCAATCACAGGAGATGCTGGAGCTCCTACGAGTACACCACTGTTCTGTGTGTAAATGTCACTGTTGAACAGGAAACGTATGTTGGTAAGAAGTGCTTGTGGTGAATTCAGGATGTCTGGTGGGTTTAGTGCAGTTCTTGATGGCAATAAACCATCAGATTCAAGTAGGTTCTAGCTAATTCGTAATGAGTCATTCACGGGGACACTTGTGTATAAAGAAGTGAGATCAAAGAAGACCAACATCTCATTCTTTGCAGTGTGATAAAGGCTGCAAAGTCAGTACTGTTGTTGCAGTGGTGGGTTCTTCTTTATGTATGGACGTAGGTCTACTACGCGGCGAGAGAGTGAATGGAGTGGAGTGCCAGCGTAGGCTACGATTAGAAGAATGGCTACATTTGGCTTGTGGCCTTGTGTATCTTGGTAATCCGTAAAACCTTGGTAAAGGTGCGTCTTTGGGTTTCAATCTGTGGTAGAGGCAATTATTCAGATGGTGGTCTTTCTGTAATGCAATCAGTGCTTTGCTTACTTTGGTCTTGACTGAATTCATTGGATTATGCTTAACCGTGGCATATGGTCGTCGTTGAGGTGTTCATGGCACTTTTGTATATAATTTGCTTTGTTAAGGATCACAGTTGTAAGCCTTTGCCAGCGGGAAGGACGGAGATTGAAACATTGTGCATTAGGCTCTTGATGGCACATCTTTCTTTTTTGGTGAGGTTGTCAATGGGTACTTTGAAAGATTGAAGAATAAGTCTTGTTTTTGCTAGGATTGTGTTAGCTTCCACTTCGTGTCAGGTACGCAAACTTCTTTTGGTGTCTTTCCCCTGTAGAGAGTAATTTTCACCTGTCAGTATCATTAAGAGATGTGACTAATGCGTGGTAGTGTTCAGGGCTTAGTACGTTCAAGGGGAGAGCTTTTTAAATGTCTTCCGCCGCAAGTCGCAAACGTTTCTCGTTATTTAGGTGAATCCTTTCTTCAAGCAGATGGCGACCTGTCGGCACTAGATTTGTTTGCGCTAACTCGGCAATAAAGAAGTAGGTCATTTGCAATCACGCGCTTGTGTAAGCATCGAAAAGAGAATCAAGTGATTTCTAATTTCAGCAATCTTGATATTTGTTCTTTGCAGACGCAGGCAATACTAAGGAGTATTATCTCCGTATGTTTCTCTAATAACCTTAAAAATTCTTGATTTTATGGGCTCTGTGGAAGCAATTGATGTATAATCTTATCCCTGAACACTACCACGCATTAATCGCATCTGTGTGATTTCTGATTTCAGTGAAAAAGAAACAATTTGTTGAAGAGTTATGTAAAGAAATCGGAAATTAAGAAAAAGGTTTTGGAATATTCAAAAGAATTATGACCATTTCAAGAGAAATTAACCTGGCGACTGAAACTCTTCTACATTTAAATGCTTTTTTATTTGAACAAGCTTGACATTGATGAACATCCACGCCTCTGAAACACTTCACAAGCTCCCTTCTTTCTCCATTTCTTTGACGCCATTGCTAGGCAAAGAATAAAGACTGAAATATTCTTCACACCATTAAAATCACACACTTAACTGGTTAGTTCATGCCTTCCGGAAAGAGTACCATAAGTGGCTATTTCAATGAATAACCCTTGCAAAAAAGGGGAAAACCTAAATGGAGGATAGTATTATACACAGCTCTAAGTAACGAAAAACGCACAAAAACCTTTTGAAGGGTTTCAACCTGATAATGAAAAAGTAAATGGTTCGTCAGCAAAAATATACGGAAAGGCAATAACTCAAACACAAGGTGATGTAAAGTTTGGTGTTTAATGAAAAAACCCTGTTTAATCTGAAGAACACGCCGTTACATGAGCAAAAATTAAGAAATATATACTTGGCAAGCTCCTGCTATGGCAAAGCCACTTCCAATCAGCAATATAACATTCCATTGTAACTTTTTCTGGGCATACTTCCATTCCAGTATAGCTTCTTGCTTTACTCCTGAAAATGAGATATATCAATCAAGACTGAAAAATGCACACCTTTTGTGTTGACAAGATCCCAAAACAAAAGAGATATAAGCGTCCGTTTGTTTTTTCACTATTGACGAAAGAGAGCTACCTTTTCTGTCTGTATTTTACTGCCTTAAACGAATACTTTATTAAACCTGGACACTTATACAACAGCCAACAACCCTGAAAAGCTTTTGGCCCTACGATTAACCTTCAAAGAATAAACCGAACCACAACTATACAAAGTGTGGAATAAGGTTTAAGACCAACGAAATTTCTAATTTACGAATGTAAGTTGCTTCTGTATTCGTATAAGTTTATGTTGAGTTCAATAAAAATGTAATAAGAAGCATTGCTTTTTCAAAAATCCAAATTACGTCATCTTCCTATCCAATACTGAACGCTGATTATGTGCTTGACATAAGAGTACAAAGATGTTCTTGTGGAAAATGTTAATACTCAAAATAATCTGGTGAAATAATATATCATTTTAGCTCTGTAACAATTAATCAAATGCAAGATTTAAAAAAACACGGAAATTTCCCTCTTAAATGTCAGGGGCTGGCTATTTTCCATTACTGTTTCTTGGTCATTTCCAAAGCCAGTATACCAGCTGTTTGAGCACCGAGCTTTTTAGTCCTTCATAGGATTAAATTTAATGATACATGCTTATTAAACTAAAAAGAAAAAAAACACAACGTTATACAAAAACAGTCTATGCTTCTAGTATGACATTATATGTACATACATGTATGTATAGAGGTTCTTTGGTGATTACATTTTAACAAACGGCCTTAAAATTGAAAAAAACACCCTTAAAGTAAACAGTAACTGATTGATTTTCACAATACTCTCCTTAGAAACATTGCGTTCACAACGAAAACCTTTTTTGTTGGTTAACTGGGGTAAAATCTTGTTTTAAGCACACCTTGAAAATCCTGCTAGCGATATTGCCATAAGCACGCGAAGAGAAGTCGATACCTACCCAAATAAAAAGGGCCCTGGAAGATAGATAAGCCTCCCTCCACTGATATGATATATTCTGGTAAATCGTGTGATACAATCTAATTTTTTAGCTTTCACTAAAAGTAGGAAAGCATGTCATTGAATCCACGTTGCAATGGATGTAAAATATTTTCCAAGTTATGACCTAACAGATTAAAAACCTTGTTTCTCGATAGCAAGTTGTAATATTTGATGATGACACGATCTTATGATTTTACGATAGTTTTATTATCAATTGTAGAGTTAACACTACAGCTACGAGGGTAAAGTTTTTTCAAACACAAAAAACTGAATTACAGAACAGAATAATAAAAAATTAGAATTTATTAACGAACAGCAGATAGGTGGTACTACTTCTTTCACATTCACTGCAATATTTCCTCGTATCATACACACAAAAATAATGGCTAATAAAACTTTCATGATATTTGCACATACATGAAATAGTCGTGGCAAATATGCACAGTTTCTTGCACATCAAGTAAAAATTAGTGATTGATAATAAATAACTCCGTTATTACCTGGGTCTCTGTTCCTTCTTAGAACACTTGGTACTTGACTCGGAAATATAAATAAGGAAAAGACCACAATCATAACAGCAGTTCCATCTGAGATGAAGCTGGGAAAATAAAGTTATCAATGATGATCATTATAAAAATTATATATTTTTTTTAACAAAGATAAATATAAAACATATTAATTGAAATCATGTGTTGTGGGCAGTAAACAACAAATTTCTAAAAAAGACGATCTTTCCCCATAAAAATGCAATGAAAAGTTAAGTATTCCTTGAAAAAGTAAGAAATGCTGATATGCTGAGAAATGGTGGTAAGACTAAATCTAAATATTTAGTTAAGCAAATAAAGACTGGATCTCCAAAGATTTTTGTCACTAAAGTTTAATCACTTAAGAGATCGTGCTCTTCTAATTCTTCATCACATAGCACGTTCATGAAAAATAGGAGACGGAAAGCAATATACAAAGGTAAAAACATTTTACACAATGTTATGATAAGCAGAGGTACGTAAGTCCACTTTCTCTGTAATACCCAGTTCCAAATGCAAACACACATGTTAACTTAATTACGAATCTTGTTATTACTTTTTAGAACTAAGGTAGTATATCCATTGTTTGAAATGTTTTCACTTCTTTTTTCTAAATTATTAAAGAAGAAATACAGTCAAAAAAGAGACGGTACCATTCGCCCCTCGTTGCTCGACTGTCTTGTGTTGTGTATCATAGAGATTTCTATCTTATTCCATGTATGATTAGGACTAGTACTGTCTTTCCTAGCCGTGGTCTCCTGCTATCTGATCCAAGAAAACGAACAGTACGTATCAATGAAAAGGTCAAGGCTGTAACTCGCACTGGCATCTAAAGAGATAATCTATTGGACGAGAAGCACAACAGTATCTAAAACTCGACACAGCTCTATTGACAGTATTTTTTAACGAAGATTCTCTATCTAATAGTACGACTAATAGGTCCAGTCTAATTATTAAACATGTGTCATTCGGTCTGATGCATTTCCTAACTTCGCTACAGTAGTCTGATATTAAAAATATAACTACATTGTACATGTCTTTGTATACGTAAATCAACAGAATACTCTAATTACATTAAGAACTTGGATTGTAAACAGTTGGAATGTAAAATGGATGTTACCCTTTTTTGAATCCTGACCCCCAGCCAGGAACAAATTTCGGATCTCTAGTAAGCCACAGAAGTACAAGAACGGCAAAATGTCCAAGAATAACCATTTCGGCAAATCTAAACGGAAAATTTAACAATGGGATCAAAATTAAAAGAGTCAACACAGAAAACAAAATACAATTACATACTCAAATAAATACTACAAAAAAAAAATTACACAGGTTTTCTGACATTTTTAGAAAACCATAACATACAAATATCTGAGTCCACAGTAAGGCAGTAGTTTTTCAACCTAAAAAATATGCTATCTTGATGGCTGGGGCGAAAATAATATTCCATTATAAGAGCACTATCCGCTGGTTGCACGGGGTCATTGTTTTTTACCTGTTTAACCTCGTATAAAATTGGAAATGAAAAAAATATCATTTAAGAAGTTTTAACTTCAAAATTTACATTTGGTTTATGATACGCTGCATTACCCAAAGTTTAAACCTAGAGAGGATCTGGCAATTACATCTTATACTCGCTTAGATTTCCTGTGTAGCGCTTTATCGTAGTTTGCTTTACATAATTACAACATTGTCGAATATCTTGTTTTTCTTCTCTGGGACTCCATGATCCCCGGTTATTTATGTGGCTCTTCCGTATGGAAATTCTGCTGTGACGAGTAAGTGGTTTAATTTACCACGTCGGTTCTTGAATTTTTTAAAGTTCCAATTTGACAAAAGTTTATGTCACGGCGCATTCTGCAGCAATAAACATGAAACCCCAAACGTATAGAGACATTAACATTACAGACTGCCATGAAGCCTTGGATGTGGTGAGCCTTTCCCGCAAAGAGGTATGGGTGCTGAAATAAAAGTCATGATGAAGATGTGACACTAACAAACATTTTGTCAACCATGCCAACTTTTACTACTGCAACGTAAAACATAGGGGAGGCTTAAGTAGGCACAGAAATGACCTTGAAATATAGAAAAGTTACTGCTGTACTCAAGCGTTGACATGTAATCGTCATTTACATTTGGCAGGGAAGCATATGAGGACCATAGTTTATCACTGCATACTGCACAAAAGACAAAACTAATCTATAAACACAGTACATATAATGTCATGCCAAACCAAAGAAATCAGTGGTAATAAAAAAACACGGCTTTTGTGAAAAAACTCTAGACACTGACAGCAAGTTGAGACACAAGAGATTTAAAAATGTAACTATATCAAAGCACGTTACAAGAAACGTTGCCATATATCACCTCAGGCTACGCTCAACACCCACAAAGAAATTAAACCCTAACAACCAACACCATTGCAAATTAAGCAGTCACAATCAGACTGGTTCGAGAAGCAGTCACAGAAAAAGAAACTTTTACTTGGCCAATGGAATTAACAAGCGGAGAAGTATGGCCACAGCCCCAAGACTAAAATAAGAGTAATGCTGCTACTTTAAATCATCTTAATTTATGTATACCTAAAGAAATACAGTTTAAAAATCAAACCAGCAATCTAGTGGCATGATGAAGTAATAAAAACACCTTAAAAACAGACAACCTTCAAAAAGAGTTGGCTAAAATCATGTATATCCATTACCCATTACCTGCAAACCGTCACAACCAGAGGTTTCAGGAAAGAACACAACAGGCCACCAAATAAAAGAATAATCCGGGCTAGTGTCAATAGCTTTGACAAACCCTTAAAAACCAGTATTAAATAGCCAGCAAGTTTAAAGAAATATTGAATCCCGACTAAGGAGAAGAAAAGCCAACAAGAAGGTCAGGGGGTTAGAACTCGCCAAAAGGCGTCTGCAAATAGCACCATAGCTCAGCTATGGGCTATGGAGATCCATCTTTCATGTACTATGTTTCAAGAGGATCGAAACATCCAAGTAAAGAAGTCACGTTAATCAAATTGCCGTTTGGTCTGAATTAGTTTCACCCCGTTTTTAACGTATTAGAGGCCTTCTTGTATAAAAAATTAACTTTCTGAGTACTGCTACCGTAAAAAACTGCGTTAGAAATTCCACAGCTAACTCAGCTTGTTAATTTGTTCTAAAATATCAATATTTTCATGTTTCTGTAATTCTTTTATCAAACTGATGTAACTGCGGAAATCCTTAAACGTACTGATCTTTAAAATCTGTCAAATTAAGATTTTAATTCTGTTTTCAGTACACATTTTCAATTTTTTCTTTATTAATACTGATGTTTTATTATTGATCTTCTTTTGTCCAGATTATCCTGAAAGAGTCTTAACACTGTGTATTAAAAAAATCAAATATTCCACCGTACGTTAAAGCTCCACTATGCACGACGAAAACTGCTTGATATATAATTTTAGTAAAATGTCATAACAAATAATAATATAATAATGATATTATAATAAATATAAAGTTTAGTAAAATGTAATTAGTAACTTACTTAATTGGTCCTAGTTCATCATACTGCTTTTTCATTATCTCCCGCAACTTTTGATCGCCTTTACTAGAAGATTTTGAACGTGTAAAACAATTCTTTATGTTTCTCCATCTTTCACGAAGGAAAAAAAAATAGGTGAGACGTCAGATATCGATATTGCAACTGGGATATTTTACTGGTAAAATACAAAACAGGTTCCTAGTTTTACAAACCACAATGCTGAAGCAACAGCTGCAAACATCTCTACCTTCTTTATACATCTCACGGCCTAACGTTCTAACAACCTTCTATTTAAACTATAATAAATCTTGAAACAGGATAATGTAATATGTATGGTATATATACTTTATTGTGTTTTAACAGCTGCCATATGAAAAATTATGCAGTAATACTCTACAGCAGACTCCCATTTATTCCAACTTGCAGCGAAGAAAATAAAATGTAAAACGTATAAAAAAATGAGGGCTCACAAAGTTTTCTTCAGGTCTAGAAACCTTTACGATGATCTATACCCAGGCGCAAATTAATCATCGTCCTGTAGTGACCTACCTTTACAGGGATGGAGCATCTAACAAGACTACTTGGTGACTGATACTGATTTTCCTATGGTAATTTTGTCTGGTTTCTAACTACTCGTAACTTCAATAAAAGTACTATTAAAGTGAACGGTGGCGAACAGTGAGGAAAATATTAAAGCTTTAAGATGATGTAGGCATGCAAAATCCTTGTGAACTCAGGATTTCATCTCATTTTCAATGATTGGATATTTCCAAATTAAGACCTCCTAAACAAAATTGGAAAATCTTGGCATATTTTTTACTTATGAAAATAATACATTATTTACCGTATTCTCTGTGTAGGTTAGTGAAGGTTTACAAAGGAGTTCCCAAAAACAGGTCCAAGGAAAATGGAAATTAATTTAAATAATTCGTAANGTAATTTTGTCTGGTTTCTAACCCCATTGCTTAAGCCTTACATCCTACAAAACTTTCTAAATAATACAGAAAGGTCCTCTTATAAATAGAACCACAATGTCGACACTGTCGCAAAGGAGAGTCCGGAATGTCCGCTAAACTTGTTTTCAATTTTCTAACTACTCGTAACTTCAATAAAAGTACTATTAAAGTAAACGGTGGCGAACAGTGAGGAAAATATTAAAGCTTTAAGATGATGTAGGCATGCAAAATCCTTGTGAACTCAGGATTTCATCTCATTTTCAATGATTGGATATTTCCAAATTAAGACCTCCTAAACAAAATTGGAAAATCTTGGCATATTTTTTACTTATGAAAATAATACATTATTTACCGTATTCTCTGTGTAGGTTAGTGAAGGTTTACAAAGGAGTTCCCAAAAACATGTCCAAGGAAAATGGAAATTAATTTAAATAATTCGTAAATTTGAATATGCACCGACTCGAGTGGTGCATATTAACATAAAATCAAAATATTTGTGCCAAATACACTCCATTAGGGAATTTTTTCTGCAAACTACATGATGTATCGTGCCCACCTTATCCAAAGTACTAAATCAAGTAGTGAATTTTGTACTAATTAAAGTAATGCTAGAAAAAGGAGTATATAGAATGGAATACTAACGGTACTGAGTCACTAACAGCTGATAAACAATAAAAAGTGAAACTAACTTCATTAGTAATTTAGAAATCAAAATTCCAAATTTGCTAATCCAACTTGTAAAAATGTATGATTTAATACAGTACTTTTGATATACTCTTTAATCTAAAAACAGAAAATGACACAATTTACACAGCAGAGAGCAGTGTTTCTTTAATAAAGCTCAGAATGCATGTGCCTTGGCTTAACGCATGCTACATACAAGCTACGTGCATGCCAAGTGGACGCATTGACCTTTTCCGTCTTTGCAGTAACGTCTGGTTGCCATAAACTGAGTCACTGTACATTTGAAAAAGGCGTATGTATAATAAATAATAATAATGATATGATAGGTAAATTGCATAAAATAGATCATTAGAGTCGAGTATGCGAGAACCATTTACAATTTGACATCTCATCCAGTATAAGCTGTAACTATGTCAAAGTTTCGTCACTTGTTCCCATAAAACAAAACTGACGTACATAGATGCATCGTGAATCCATCTACATATTCTCTTGTAAACAGCAGTTTTTAACCATAAAAAGATCAATTGTATATATAAATATGTATATATAGTATATAAATATATGTATATATGTATAAATAATATATTTATATATGTGTAGTGAGTGTTATTATAAGTAATACGAAATTAAATCTTACTTCACTCCAAAAAAGACAAGCTGCAAATAAACCCAGGCAATAAAAAGGAAGATCAACATCTGAGGGCATGCATAGATAAACCAAGACAGGAAAGAAACTGAAGTGCCACCTTTGAAATTCCTGTAAATAAAAAAAGAAAACAATATAAAGGAATTTCAAAAATAAGATGTATACTAATACATATGTCAAGAAAACATCTTCGTGATAGCAAATTTTTTATATTTTTACCACTTTCGGACTCACTGGGTCTTTTTCTGTTAAAAATATGCAAAATACCTTTTTCATCAGAAACACCTAACTTCTGTTTCAAATTTAAAAATTGGGAGTGCAATTATATCTCAACACTCCCTGCACCTTATTAGTATGCACGGTTTATTCCTTCTCACTTGAACAGCACACATTTGGCTCCAACCGCAAGTTGAAAAACAAATAACAAAACCAGCTTGCTCCAGGTCCATCCAAACTTTTCTATCCTATACTTCATCGTCTCTTTCTGTGCTTTATTCAATATGTAACAACTTCATTTTCTGTCTGTCTATCATTCTGATCTTACTACCTGACCATCAGCAAAATTGCGAAGGGCGGTAGAAAATTAGGAGTCAACGAGGAAAATATAAATGTCTCTTTCATTTGAACATGCTATTAATTACAAATTCTAAACCAACCTTAACGAAAGGTAGATATACCGAGCAAAAAGAATAAAAGTTAAGAATGCTTCATTTCTGAAAGCTCCATTATTGCAGCAGAAAGTACCAAAATCAAAATCACAGAAATAATACGATTCACAGTGCTGCTGAATCGGTATTTAACGTGAATTTGTTATGTGTATACGCATTCATTTGACCAAATAATCAAAACCAATTAAGATTAAACATACTACATAACAGACTCTTCCCGTAACTCTTTTTCTAATAAGAAACCTAATTTCAAGGGTTTAAGATCGTAATTGATTTTCGTAATTTTCAGTAAAATGCTAAATGCTAAGAACGTGAAATGTTAACCTCCACTGCTTTGTACCAACACTCGGTTTTAAAAGTTCTCTCAATAGCAGCTATATCTCTGTCGAAGTCTGCTATTGTTTTTAGGCTAAGTTAGTTGATATATTGCGTTTATTATCGTTTAGTACGGCTCACCGTCACCCTTACAGCCGACGTTCACTATCTGGCTGAATAACCTAATAAAGAAATTGAGAATCGTGTCCTTGGTAACTCACTCCCTGGGTATGACCAGCGTCTTCTTTGCATTAAGAATGCAAAACGATTGTCAATGCTAGTAATAGTACTTTTGTCTGAAATAATAAGGGATACGGCTTTCAATAACTAAATCATATTTCGGTGTCCTAATTAAGTAACTACCACCGCTACCTTCCTGTCTTTACATTGGAAAAAGGGTACTAGTTCTCGAACAAATTCTTTACGTATACCATTGCTCATCGAGTTCATTTTTCCCGTAACGAACAGCGTCAAGGTTTATTGACAGTTACAAACCTAGGAAGAGACTTTCCTTTGCAAACCCAATATATCATAGCTTCTACTGCGTTTAACCGTCTTATCTTAACAATTCATGGTTTTCTTTGGCTTCATTTCTCAACCGTGGGAGCTTGCGTCCAGCAAATTAATCTAAATTCGTCTAATTAATCTAAATGTGTCAAATTAAATCAAATTAATCTAAATGTGTCAAATTAAATCAAATTAATCTAAATGTGTCAAATTAAATCAAGTTAATCTAAATGTGTCAAAATAAATCAAATTAATCTAAATGTGTCAAATTAAATCAAATTAATCTAAATGTGTCAAATTAAATCAAATTAATCTAAATGAGTCAAAATAAATCAAATTAATCTAAATGTGTCAAATTAAATCAAATTAATCTAAATGTGTCAAATTAAATCAAATTAACCTAAATGTGTCAAATTAAATCAAGTTAATCTAAATGTGTCAAATTAAATCAAATTAANCCAGCAAATTAATCTAAATTCGTCTAATTAATCTAAATGTGTCAAATTAAATCAAATTAATCTAAATGTGTCAAATTAAATCAAATTAATCTAAATGTGTCAAATTAAATCAAGTTAATCTAAATGTGTCACATTAAATCAAATTTATCTAAATGTGTCAAATTAAATCAAATTAATCTAAATGAGTCAAAATAAATCAAATTAATCTAATTGTGTCAAATTAAATCAAATTAATCTAAATGTTTCAAATTAAATCAAATTAACCTAAATGTGTCAAATTAAATCAAGTTAATCTAAATGCGTCAAATTAACCTAAATGTGTCAAAATAAATCAAATTAATCTAAATGTGTCAAATTAAATCAAATGAACCTAAATGTGTCAAATTAAATCAAATGAACCTAAATGTGTCAAATTAAATCAAGTTAATCTAAATGTGTCAAATCAAATCAAATTAATCTAAATGTGTCAAATTAAATCAAATTAATCTAAATGTGTCAAAATAAATAAAATTAATCCAAATGTGTCAAATTAACTCAAATTAATCTAAATGTGTCAAATTAAATCAAATTAACCTAAATGCGTCCAAATTAATCTAAATTGGTTGACAATGAAATTTTTTGTTAACAGGACAACACGTGTAAAAAAGCCATTGTTTTCAAAATAGCTTTTTCTTTAAAAACCAGAGACGACTGCTACATTTTCACGTCAAATAAGTATAACCCATTTCTAAACTGCTTTTTTTCGGGTTTTCATGCATAATATCTATACCACATTCCTCGTTTCACGCCTTCGTGTTCCTTGTATGGCTAAAAGCTTTCCCTTTATTTGTTATCTGTGTTGACAAAATGTTTAAGGTTTTCCTCTACTTAAATATACCAATGTATCTACAGCCTCGAAGAAAACCACTACTGAAAACATCATTCCGTGTTGCATTCTTTTCTTTCATGACTTTTCATACACATTTGGCTTCAAATATCGACATTTTAGCATGCAAAAATGTTATTCTAGCATAAAAAAAGTTGCCTTTTACCTTTATCAGCAATTCTGTAAATTTTCATGAAACATTATATCCTACTGGTCTGTATTTCAAGTTTGTTCAAACAATGGTTACAGAAATTTTCATCGTCTAAATACGAATACTATGACAATTATGTTGAGTAAGTAGACATAAATTATGCTAGCAACAGGGTCATGCTGACACCGTAAGAATAGTAAACAGAAAACGACTAATTTTTCTAAAGAGAAAAAAAGAAATTTTTATTTATCAATTTCAGAAAACTCAAGAAATTTTGAGAGCTTAAGGCAAATAAAGTGAGCCCCAATCGCAACGAATCGACCATTCTACTTTAGCTGTCACAGTGCTAAAAGAATGTGTTAAATATAGGAGCAAAAGTAAGCAATTATTGCGTCACACTTACGAATCTATAACTCCGGCAAAGATAAGTTGTGGTGTTGTTCCTGTCAATGTTCCTGTCCCACCAATATTTGCTGAATAGCAAATACACATCATCATTGCTTTGTTTATCTTTTCCTGTCGACGTAGTCTTTCTCTCTGGTAGCAAAAAGAAATACAGTAAACAACGCTTGTTGTGTATCGCTCATCCACTCAAAACAAGTATCAGGCGGTACAAAATAATACTCTTGCTCAGGAATAGTATAAAACTGCAATTATTCCCTAGAGCAATTATATCATTCTCCAAGCACATTAAGCACCGCCAAAGAAGGCCATCGGTAGCGCATCCTGCAAAGAGTCTCCTTTGGTCAAAGTGATGATTATGGGATAGGCAGAAATACAGCGTGCGGAAGTATGAAAAAAATGAACCAAGGGCATAGATTGACAAACCCTTCGTTAACTGAATCCACGAATCAAGACTGACACTTACGTTAGCCTTCTGGTCATTTTTTTTTTCTTGCCCCTGCCTACATTTTTAAGGTAACTTACGAGAAACCAAAAAATACATGCCTTATCGCTGCTCAAGCCGGTAGTTAGGGGGGGGGGGATATCTTAGTATTAAATACCGCGTTCTTGAATTCATTGTCATAAAATACGTTAGTTATAGTGGTGTATACGAGAAGACAATTTACTGTCTGCCATTTATCTAAAAAAATTTCAAATTATTTTTACTTATTTTCAAATCAAATTAGAAATATCGACGAATCACAATACTGCTGAGTTGCACACTTGATAATATGACTACAAGTGGTTGAGTGTTGCTTTCAGAATGAGCTCAAAGCTTTTTCTATTCAAAAGTAGCGTTTACAGTTTTACCAAACGTGTGATTTGTTTTCTTTCCTGTAGATTGCAGAGCAGAATTTTCAAAACCAGGGGCAATCTATGGAAGGGTGAACAAGCTAGTAATCCTTAAAAGAAGATGTGTGCAAGATTTTTCAATGTACTGTATGCGTGAAGGAAACCAATAGAGAAACTAAGTACTAATTACTAATAATTATTTGTGGAAGGCCGCCACGGAAAATATCCAATTCAATCGAGAACGTGGACAAGAAAAAACTTGGAAGTAACGGGTAAGGCTACCTCTGGAAATGGGAATAACCGGATTTAACTGCTCAAGGTAAAATTAGTTGATATAGTGTTAAGGCAGCAAAGTACGTTGGTTGCCCGTAGCTTAAAAATAAAAGACACAGAAGATAATAGGAGCGTGGGGAAATGAGGAAAGCCAGCTCGGTATGGGGCCATTAAATGATGACTCATAAGGCAAGAGGGCTTTAAAAAGAGGCTGCAAAATAAAAGATGACAGGGAAAAAATATGGGTACTTCAGCTATTATACAATATGTAATGGTAGAAATAACGGTTAAGGATGAATCGGGGTTAGTGAAATCAGAGGCAGTAAAGTAAACAGTGTTGTAGTTCTGTTTTCATTTTATATAAAAGTGATGCATTTCTATTTGCTAGTGTAACTGATCGTTGGGAATGGAATTGAGTCCACAGCAAAACCACATCCACTTTCACTGTTTTGTTTGGGTAGAGTTAAGGTGCTCGCTTCAGGGCGTTTTGATTTTTTTTTGCGTTGGAAGTGTAGGTGTGTGTGCATATGTGTGTGTTCAGTGATGGTAAATATAAGTCAACACTTTTGAAAGCGAGTGCATTAACGTTGAAAAGACAAATGGAGGGCCAAAGAGCTTAGGAAATGAAAGTGTTGTTACAGCTAGGCTTGATCCTGTTGTCCCCTGGCGCAGCACTGGTACTATTTGGGTACATTTTGAAACAACCTTTGCACGTGCCAGCTGTCCATCCACAGAGATACTGAATGGTACCTTTATGGGAAAAGCTCTACCGGTCTTAAACAAAATAGTTCCCAACACTACATTAACCCCACTGGCAAGAATACAATATTGAATAAGACAAAAAAAATCCCTGAAAAAACCTCCTTACTTTGCTTTCTGTAATAACCATCCTCTTTCTAAAAAAAGTATAAAGATAAAAAGTTTAGTCATATAAAAAATGTTACTCCATTAAATTTGCTTGCGAAAATCAAATCAAGACATGAAAGACAACTTTTACGGACCTTCCACAATCCTGTTCCCTAAGTGGGAAACTACCAGTAGTAATCAAGAACATGATTAGTATTAGTCTTGTGAAAAATAAATAAATAATTTTATTGACGTTTTTCATTATTTATTCATGTTACATTGGGCCAAAGCCAAAAAATAGACTATATGTAGCCAAATATTATGTCCCTCACCTGCTTTGCTATTGCCCAAATTTCAATTTAATCTGTGATCAGTCTTCCTTTGTATAAATTTAACTCTATTGTAATTGTAGAGAATTTAGCTTGCAATATTTCTACGTCTTAAAAACATATGCCAGTACAATGTAAAGAAAATACATTATTCTCAGACTAGTTTCTTATTGAACAGTCATTTAATTAAAAACAGTTGAATAACATGATCTTCAAAAAATACATATTTTGAAATTGTGGGTCGGCAAATATCTTCCTTTCACCTCCTATAAAGAGCTGAAACAAGAAATATTAATTAGCTTCTATTTTATAAATATTCGATTTTCTATTTGGTTTACCTGCTGTGCTTTGCTTGGTACGGAACTACGGCAAGTTACAACTAAACAAATGCTACACGAAACGTGATTTCTTGTTGTTTAATGACATTTTAAGATCCAAGTCTTCTTTGCCCATCATTGCTTAACATTATTCACTCTGTTCTTTTTGTACACATTTCCTCTGATATTCTTCTTAACAAACACTTGTGTAGAAGCTGCTTTCTTAAATATCACTCGTAGACCGATTCTTATTATATTTGCCTTTCTTTTTCAAATTGCGATCTTAAAAATATGTTATTTGGTAACAAGAAGGATGAAAGCAATCAGTTTTGTTAAGAAGTCATTTTTGCATTCAGTTTCATTAACTGAATGCAAAAATGACTGCGGTAACCAAAAGGAGAAGAACAATGAACACTGTTTCAATAACAACCCTGAATCCATTCCAAGAAACGCAGTTGCAGCATCAAAAACTTACATGCTGAACACTGAATTCAATGGAATATCAGTAAATAATTGGCAAAACCTATCCCAGTCAGGCCAACTCAATGCTTAAGTTTTATGACGATGTGGCTTGTCAGTTGCTCTAGACTTTACAGTGATAACAACAAGGCCAGATCTAAAAGGACATAAAGATGAAACTACATAATGCTAAGCACCTAAGTCATAAAGAAATTTGACAGCGATGTTTTCCTTAGTATGGATCGGCGAATCTCGTGGGCACGTATACAATATGTATAAGATCATGGACAAGACCAAAGTTGAACCTAACTTCTCCAGGCCTCTTTGTCTGTCCGATTAAAATGTGTCAACCAAGTAGTAAGCATTAAAGTTGCTTCTGTCTCTATAACATGGATATACAAAAACCCAAATTTTTTGCATATACACAATTTTAGGTAGATCATCAATTGTAGTGCGGTGATTTCAAACCTGCTGTTAGAATTTCACTTTCGGGTCTAATATTTTCGCTATCTGCAAGCCTGATTTTCTTGAGTTAGTCAGATTCTGACAGTTACTATATTACATTGTACGATCAGAAAAACACAAATTTTGTGAATTTTTATATTGTGAAGTTTTACATGGAGAGCATTCCAGCTAACTTTAAAAATGTTTCGGATTGAATTTAGAAAGCTAAATAGTCTTTCGCAATACAATGGCACCTCTAGCGGCTGAGCAAATATTTACAGAAGATGAGATGTGATAAAATCCTAGTTGACTTCAAATTCACACAAAGAAGATCCCTAACATTGTTAACCAAAGGCCTCAGAACGGAAAAACATTTATTTACATATCGAGTAATGAAAGAAAGCACGGAAAAAAGGAAAAGAAAGTTGGAACCCAGCACATTTTTCGACCCGTATTCATAATAGTGATAGTACCAAGAATAAAGCTAATGGGGAATATCTTGGGTAAGAAAACGCATCACTAATTCAGCATTTTTTTCATGAAATTTATGGCAAAAACGTATTTTACAATGAGCTTTACAGTACCATGTTAATATTTTTTGTAAAAGTTCCTGCTGTTTATTGAATACCCATTATTATTCTTTTTTTTTAGATTCGAGGGATAGTCGTCGGAGAAAATGTCACAACAACCCCGATGCATTTTGCTACATATGTGGGAAGAAAACAGAAAAGAAGTATAGATAATTTCGTCCAGCCAGCTTACTGTGCTTATTTCCCGTTGGATATAGGAGATCAGGTCAATCGCTGGGCTCCTCACATCGTTTGCGTCACGCGCTACACAACATTGAATGGACAAATGGCAAGAAGAGATATTTTCCCACTGGAATACCAATCGCGTAGAGAGCGCCGAAATATCACCTCATCGACTGGTACTTTTGTTGGCTGAAAACAGCAGAATTTACAGTAAAACACTAAAGAAAATTGTATATTTTAATCTGAAATCTGCTAGCATCCCTGAAAGTCTACCCGTACCAGAACTTAAGGAACTTCTGTCTACAGATGCAAGTAGTTCAGAATCTATTTCAAATGACTCGGAAATTGGAAGATTAGAAGGCGATTTTCCTGGTCATTTCAATCAGTATGAACTAAACGATTTGGTACGAGAGTATGTCTAATAGTAAGTCTATCCAAATAGGGTGTAGAGCCATTAGCTTTTAAGACTGAGCGAAAAAATGTTAACTCATGCTGATTTAAGAACAACCTACTACAGATGCTGAGAAAGAGAGTTCCTTCCTTTGTTAAGCAGTGAATGTGATTTTATGTACTGCAATGACGTTCCCAGACTTGTTTTAGCTTTGGCTGTTACTGATTACCAAGCAAAGGATTGGTGACTATTCTTAGACAGCTCGAAAAAAAAGCTTAAACTGAGTTCTCCACAATTGATTACGAGAGTATAAAGAAGGTAATTAACCTATTTCGATACCATGAACACAATTGAATGCTATGTGTAGATTTGGAGATGATAAACTTCCAACCAGATCAGCGGAGAGGCTGATTCTATGGCTATGGGGCAGTAGGGACCGCGATCATCAGTGGGTAAGTTAAGGTTGGCCACAACTGGAAGTCGGAGGACCAAATGTCATACACAAACCGTTTCAGTATTAGTGGTCCATTTTAGTATCGTTCTTCCATCACGTCACATAAAGCTGGGTCTAATGAAACAATTTGTGAAAGCTCTAGACAAAAAAACAAGAATCCCTCTGGTACATAGGTCAGGCTTTCCCTCGAGTTTCGTACGAAAATGTGAAAGCCAGGGTATTTGACAGATCCCATATTCGGAAACTGATGGATGACAGGGACTTTAAAGTAACTTTGAGCGGCTGTTGTTAGGCAGTTCTTGTGAAACCATAAAGCACCCAACTACAGGCGCTTGGTTGCCAACTAACTGGTGAATTTCCATAAGCTTGCCTGCAACATGAGAGTCAAACTACATTTCTTGCACAGACATTTGGATGTGTTCTCAGATAACTTTGGAGATGTCAGTGACGAACAAGGCAAGTTGTTCCACCAAAACAAAATGGAACGTAGGTATCAAGGGTGATCGGACCAACACACTATGGCTGACAACTGTTGCTCAATAAAACGGGACGGCTCAGGAATTCAGCATTCTAGAAAAAGCCGAAAAAGACGTTTCCTGCTACATGATGAACATAACGACAAGCTTCTTTTTTCTTTTGCCTCTTCCTCTAACCTTAGTATTTTTATATACATTTTAAAACATACACTGTTTTAAAATATTAATTTCGCTAATTTCAGCTGTTGAAAACACATTTGTATATACGGCGTATTTGTCTTTTATTTCGCTGTAAGTCAACAAATTGTCCTATTTTAAACATTTACAAGTTAGTTTGTAATTCATATTTTTTCTTTAAGTGGGGCTTGGTCCTCTGATTTTTATAGTATCCTTCTTAAGTTGGATGTTGTGATGAAAGAACAGTGACCACTGTCCTTTCTGAGAAATCTTTTTAGGTGTTTAGTGGTGTTCGTGACATAGGGAAGACACATGTTTTATGATACGATAAAGCTTTTATACCTAAGGCTTCCACTGACTTCATAAGGTTAAGAATTTTCACTTCTAAAAAGTCTTAATACAAATGTGGAAAAAGGTTAGATTTCAACCTCCCAAAAATGTTGTCGGCGCTTGGTGACATGCATTATGGACGTGCATTGGCCAGTGTGTTGCAACCTTTATCAATATCTGATCAAAATAATAAACTCAAATTACCATATCTTTACCACCATTTGGCGATGTGTGCGATGTCGTGTTTTTTTCCTTTCTTTTGCTGATTTACATGAATTTTTTATGTGCACTCCTGTTGTGTCTGGGAGATACAAAAGCCTTTTGTTAGACATGCCCCGTTGTCACAACATTTCCTGGAAAAATCCTCCCACAAACAACTTGTTGTATAGTTCCTTATCTCGTATATCAGAGATTGTGAGGCGGAGACGAATTTCACTTGCAGCCAGCAGGAAAACTTCTACTTTGGTCTCCAGATGCATAAAGAAGAGTTGGCCGCCCTTACGTCACACTGAAGTCAATGATTAAAGAGGAAATCGGTTTGACAGGATCTGAACTGATAACTGCAATGGCTAATCGAGAGGTCTGGGTTTCGGAATTTATTCATGTTTCACCAGCGCCTTCTGGCATTCGATGAAACAAGAAGAAGAAGAAGAAGAAGAAGAAGAAGAAGTTCTCACAATAAACAAGTATCATTGTTGCATGTGGTTATGAGAGCAACTACTTAGATGAACCATATGATCATAAGCTACAAGAAGTAATGAATTAAAACAGTATTGGGTGATAAAAAACGAAAAAACGAGAGTTCATTAGCATATCTTTTCTTGACACCATCGTAACTGACAAACGCACTAAAATCCAATGAAAAGCTGTTTGTTATTGGTAATTATTACTGTTGATTAATAAAACAATATTTTTTTATTCTTTCTCCTTTATAACAAGCTGTAGTGTTTAATAATCAACTAAGGTCAGCCCATACTGAACGTTGCTTAAAATAAACCAAAATTTTACAAATGATAGCTGGTAAGCAGATCCTAAATTTCTCCATCACACATATCATCCTTTGAATTAAAGGTAAAAACGGGGCCAATTTTAAGAATCTCTTGGTAGATATAGATGATAGTTAACTAACAACTGAAAAGATTCGAAAGATAACAAAAGAATAAATATCATGAGCACAATTACTTATGAAGTGGAGGATATGAAGCCGAACGGCTTGTTGATTGTGACAAGCACTCGAACTACAGCTACGTGCTCACTTCAGCGATATATTTCAACATTATGACTACTCTCCCAGCAACAGCACATCATCAAAACTATGGGCTCTTTTCAGAACCGACGTCCTCCATACTTTCCTTTAACATCGAAGCATTTTCTGACCGGAAAGCTGAAATACTGGCACAAATATCGGCAAATTATGATGTCGTTTGCGTACAAGAGACACATCGAGACAAAAACAGTAAGCGACTCTATTTAAAAGGGAAAACTCTGGCAGCGGAACTCCCTTACTNCACAATTACTTATGAAGTGGAGGATATGACACAAAGCTGCTCGCGGTGTCATCTGTGAAGCCGAACGGCTGGTTGATTGTGACAAGCACTCGAACTACAGCTACGTGCTCACTTCAGCGATATATTTCAACATTATGACTACTCTCCCAGCAACAGCACGTCATCAAAACTATGGGCTCTTTTCAGAACCGACGTGCTCCATACTCTCCTTTAACATCGAAGCATTTTCTGACCGGAAAGCTGAAATACTGGCACAAATATCGGCAAATTATGATGTCGTTTGCGTACAAGAGACACATCGAGACAAAAACAGTAAGCGACTCTATTTAAAAGGGAAAACTCTGGCAGCGGAACTCCCTTACTTAATTACTGTGTGCCTGAAAGATCTGGCAATCACATCGGTCTACAAACCACCCAACAGCTGCTTCCACCTCAATGAGCTTATGGCAAACTGTAAACGGAAATACCACCTAACTATCGGTGACTTTAATTCGCATAGCACATTATGGAGTTATAGAGAGACCAACAATGATGGCGCTGCAGTAGAGGCGTGGGCAGAGGCCAAGGGACTAACACTTGTTCATGATCAGAAACAACCACTTTAATTTAACAGCTCTCGCTGGAAAAGAGGTTATAACCCAGACATCGCGTTCATCAGTGGTAATATCAGCCCAATGTGTACAAAACAAGTTCTTGAACCAATGCTCCACAGTCAACATCGACCTATTGCCCTATCCATCAGTGCCCCATTTAAAGTACGACACACTCCATTCCGCAGACGCTTCAATCTAACAAAGGCAGATTGGCCCAGTTTTGCCAAGCAAGTGGACATGCAACTCTCCGATATTCCACCTACGCTGGAGAACTACAGCACCTTTGTCGATAAAGTTAAAAAGTCTGCACGAAAAACGATACCCCGAGGATGCCGGGTGGAATATATACCAGGCATGTCAGGAGAACTGTCCGACTTGTTTAGCACATACAAGTCTTCATACCAGCAAGATCCCTTCGCAGACAAAACCATCAGTCTAGGAGAGGAACTACTTATAGCAGTATAGCAGAAGTATAGTAAAGCATAACAACGCAGAGAAAGCTGGCAACGCATGATAGAATCAAGGAATCTGACGCATAACAGCAAAAAAGCCTGGACTTCCACCAAGAGGCTTGGGATTGACACCACCACAGTAAAACCAACATCCACTGTCACAGCCAACCATAATGCCACTCAACTTCTACTGAATGGGAAACCCGCACACAGACGACCAGAAGGGGATTATCAGAGATATAAAATCCCATCCAGTACCACCAACTTAGATGGAGCTCTGACCAAGCCATTCAATTTGGACGAACTGGAGAATGCGCTGAAATTACTGAAGAATGGCAAAGCAGCGGGCACTGATGGCATTCTTTCAGCGGTTTTGAAGAATATCGGCCCCACTACTAAAGGGTGGCTAGTGGACCTATTCCAAGACTGTGTGAAGCGCAAGAGAATCCCTCAACAATGGAGGTGATCGAAAATCATTGCTGTCCTCAAACCGGGAAAAGATCAAGACAACCCCAAGAGCTTTAGACCAATCTCCCTACCAAATATTACATACAAACTATTTGAACGTATGACACGTGGAAGGATTAGCACCACCACTGATGAGAAACTCATCCCAGAACAGGTCAGCTTTCGTCCAGGGCGTTCGTGCTCAACACAACTCACGAATCTGACGCAGCATATTGAAGATGGTTACCAAGAAAAACTCATTACCGGAGCAACATTTGTCGATTTAACAGCTACATACGACACTGTACAACATCAACGGCTCATACACAAAATTTGGACCATCATAAATGACGTGGACCTGTGTCATGCAGTAAAAAAATAGACGGCTCTTCTTTGAACGTAATGGTCAGAGAAGCAGATGGCGCACACAACACAATGGCCTACCACAAAGAAGTGTTTTATCACCTCTTCTCTTTAAAATCTACACAAATGATTTACCATTACCAAGTGAATGCAGGTGTTTGATCTATGCAGATGACACCTGTATAACAACTCAACAGCGCTCTTTCACTACGATCGAAAACACCCTCGAGAACGCCCTGAACCAGCTTACTGCTTATTACGAGTCCAACGACTTGAAGCCAAACCCAGCTAAAACCCACGTTTATGCTTTTCACCTGAAAAATCAAGAGGCAAAACGAACTCTCAATATTACATGGAAACAACAACTACTGGTGCGCCATCCACATCCAAATTATTGGGCGTCACTCTGGATCGAACACTCTCTTTCAAATCACACTGCTCTAATGTTAAGGCAAAGATTGCCACAAGGAATAATCTGTTGCGCAAGTTGGAAACCTCCAAGCGGGGTGCCAACTTTTCAACACTGCGCACCACTGCTCTTCTCTTATGTTTTTCAGTCGGCAAGTGTGCATGCTCCACCCGAGGAAGGTCAACACATGCTAAGCAAGTGGATATTTCACTCAATAACAGTTGTAGAATAATTACAGGGACAATACTTTCCACACCAGTCTATACTCTGTATGCTTTGTCAGGCATAGCCCCACCACACGTGAGAAGGACATCCGCCTCTAATCGGGAACGATTAATACATATCACCGATGAGTGTCACCCGTTGTATAACCATGGTTTACCTCCAGCTCGACAGAAGTCAAGATAGCTTCCTGTCTATACCAGATGAAAATAACTCATCTTCTCAATCTCAACGCGAAATCATGTGGAAGGCAATATGGGATGAATCACCAAACTCAACAGCTTTTGAGAGCAGAGGTGTTGTTCCCAAAGAACAACTTGCTACTGACCACGACCTTGGCCGGACAACGTGGCGCAGTCTAAACCGGCTACGTACTGGTTCTGGTAGATGCAAATACGTCATGAAATGAATGGGAACATCAACATCTGACACCTGCGGCTGTAATGCCACACAGCATCGGCAATATCATGTGCCCGCTACTGGACAGAGACGCTGTAGCCGAGACACAAAAACGAACGAAGGAACGAACTAAAAAAGTACAAAATAAAACAAGGATCGACTGCAGGTAACGTTTCAGGTTCCGATAGTTATTAAGTTATGAAAATGTTTGTTTTGATGAAACTTTGATTTGATCAACATAAATGTGATTTCAAGTTTGATATATAAAAAACAAAACAAAGCATTACCAACAGTTCAAACAGTCACATGTATGCCAAAATGTTTTTAAAATATAGATATTATTAATTTGCTGAAGTAGAAGTTATAAAAAAAGGATATAGGAAGAAGAAAAAAGAAATAATCAGCTGTAAAAACGTGTATAAGATAGGGTTTTGAAAAAATAACAAATTCTGGACAAGAAAGTTCAAACAGATAAAATTTTCAAAAATGATTTCATTATGTACTTCAGAGGCAACCATGCCATACTCTTTCCTTTGCTACAGATTCGAAAATAAAGTCAATCCCCCTTCCTCATAGATATTTGATTGCAAACAAAAATAGTACTAACTACTGCTCTTACCTTTTTACTATTGTAGGTTCAGGGTCTTCGACTGGGTTGTTTATTTCTGTCTCCCCTTTATATAGCAACCGGATATTTTCTTGTCCATTCTCTACTGCTACATCTGGATGACTCGGTCCCGCCCCCTGCTCTTCGTCTCCACCGTCTACATCGTCTTCTCCTTCTCTTTCTGCTTCTTCATCCAGTTGCTTTAAGACAGCTTCCATAATTGGTGTCATCATGGCCGTTGTGGCTGTATTTGTTATCCACATCGACAGAAAAGCTGTCATGAGCATAAAAGCTAACATCAACCTAATCGAATTCAAGAAACAAAAAGAACTATCCTCACCCATACGAAGGGAAATAAATTGATAAGGAGGATTTGACTCACTGAATCTAACAAAGTTTTATCCTCGCTTTCGGTCTTCACTCTTTTCTTTCTTTCGCTTTGCAAAAAAGTTTCGTTCGACTTGCAACTATGCTCTTCCTGAAACGAATATGGTTTTTACTAGTACAAAACCTACTCTTTTAACTGATACGATGTATTCTGTTTAAATATTGTCAAATGAAAATACAAATGCTCTTTTTATATCTACTGTAAAATGACTAGGTACATTTGCTAAAAATACCCAAGAAAGCATAACCAACCAGCAATGGTGTCATGGGTAGCGCTCTTTTACAAATATTTTGGAGAACCAGCATTTTTGCCGTTTCTGACAAGACACTTTGGTGTAAAAAAATTTATCAAAAATGTTAGTATTTTTTCGTTAAAACCTCTTACCTGATTAAAAACAAACAAAGCTTGTAAAGAAGTATAAAGCTTACCTCCCTGCCTTTAGTCCAACCATAAGTAGTAATTTCAGCGCTATTCTCTTGTGTACATTCCACCTTTCTATGGCAATTGAAACCAAAAGACCTCCCATTAATAAGATGTTAATGTCTTTCAAATATAACATGGACACTTGTTTGGCTTTCATTATTCCAAGAAGTGGAAACAACAACAGAGGAAGAAATGAAGTAACTGCCAGATTAATAACCTCTGACACCCAATACACGGCCATGATGAGAATAACATATGCTGTCTTTGCCTCCTGTAAAAAAAAGACAGTTTTGCTTTTTAAAAAGTGGTGGCGGTTTCCAGAGACTGAGCTATTCCCAGAGAAAATATTATGGCAACCTAAGAAATTCGCAATTTCCATCCTCTGGTGTTTTAACGTTCTTAATAGTAAATAACTAGGATTTTTAGTAAATTTTAAAATTTCAGATGGAAATAATATATCAGTTAAATAGGCTAACTAATCGAATACAATACATTAATCAAAAGTATCTAGAAACAAACTTATAAAAGATCGTTGAGGTATAAGGAGGGTCAAGACTGTGTTATTATATATAAAGAAAAATTCAGCTTCACCCGTACTAATGACTAAATCAACAGCTAAAGTTTGGCTTACCATACCAGACTCAAAAAGTCCCCAAACCAGATTCTATTGGGGTCTTGTAATCTGACTTCGTAATGCAACCACTTGTTTATGCCATAACAAAGAGAGAGTTTAGTCGGACAAAGCTCACTTAATCAAGAAAGGGAAAGACTTGCAATCCTACGGTGTTAAGAATTCAAATGGTAACATGGTACTTTGAAATTGAAAACACTGGTCACCTAAAACAAAAAAAACAAAAAAAGCCTACTAAGGAAATTCAACAAAATATTGCACTCGCAAATTAAGAAGTTAGTTGAGTTGTTATTTCATTCATGTATAAATTTTTCACACTTTTATAATTTTATTATTAAATACCCAATTTTTTACTTTCTATAGTTGCAAGTATGAACGTCTTAACGTAATAACTTCAAGATGTCCACGCTTGCAATCGACGTATGACGGTACGAACATTTGCATGAAAACGAGACTAGGAAACTGACTCGAAGTATGAACGTGATAACACAAATTGAAACAAGTCGTTATTTTAAAAAAATGGGTCATTTTCCTGATATTTTATTTTATTACATACATAGCTGTTAAGGCCTATTGATTAACAAAGGTTCAGCGAAAAGTGTAACACAAAAGACCACAGGCTTGCGAGTAGATGTAGAAGGGGCATTTCAGAAAATGAAATTGCTGTAAGATCCTTAAATTTTTTCGAACAAATTTATCGTCTTTGATAAGGCACTTTTAATACTTAAACCTGTTGCTCTCTTTGTCAATTTACAAAGTACAATCACTGAAGGTGTAAAGATCCAGATATTATAAGTTACGCTCAAATCAGATATGCAAAATTTCCATTGGCAGAATTGAGGGAAATATCCTGTTTTTATGTACCTGATCTTCCTATTGAAAAACCCGTAACAATATATATACCTTAAGTGTATTTAAATTCGCACAGTACTATTTTTCACGCACCTTTTAGTGCGCGAATTTAAGTACTGCGCGAAATATAATACCGCACGAATTTAAATACACTTAGGGTATAAAATCATTTTCATGACACAGCATGACACCTGGAAAAAAGCACAGTATTGATAAGGATACTGATGGTATCTTCATGTAACATTTACAGAAAATATATCCAAGTATTCCTTTCAGGAGTCGTGGCTTAATGGTTAGTGCAACTGCACTGTAACCAAGGATTCTGAGTTCGATTTCCCGAGCAGGCGACGTTGGAAATCCACAAAAAGCCATTGGTTGGCGTCAGGAAGGGCATCCGGTCCATTAATTTCTCACTGCCAAATCGAAGTCCCTGTGAAGGGCACCGTCTGAGCCCCAGTTACTGGGAAAAGATGACGTTAAAACCGGGGGAAAAATATTCAAGTATTCCTTTCCAATATGTTTGCATGGTTTTAATCATTAAAAACAATGAAATGAAACCGTACAATACTCATGGGCCAAAGTCAAAAGTAGATCTAAAAGAAAAGGCTCACTCGAGACTGAATTTGAAAATCTCGCGGAAAATCACTAAATAGTTCAAGATCACGGGCAAAAGAAAAATTGTAACTTTTGCATGTCTGTCAAATCGATCAGAATGAGTAAACTAGGTCATGTGATTAGCATTACAAGTTGCTGAAAACGAAGATGTTAGCAGTGTGATGCTTGTCCAAGGCCTTCTAAATGGAGTATGCTACTGTCCAAATAACTGAGCAAAAACCAGAAGATGGCAGATACAAAAAACATAGGCAGCAGATGCCTGGAGAAGTGATGAAAGGGTTTTCTTTAGATTCACGTTATTGTACCCTAACAGCTGGAAGATCCAGTCGAGAACAGATGGATCATGAAGATGAGCTGTTGATTCTAACCAAAATTACGGGAAATAGCTACAAACATTTCACTATTACCAACATTATCATCGAGACTAGTTTCGTAAAGCACAAGAATAAAAGGTGAGTTGCTTAGGAGACAAAACTTTTAAAGAATGATCTAATTTTTTCCCGTAGAGCCAGTACTCTAACATTTACTTTTTACTTTAACACTATCAACATTCTCGGATGTACAGTCAGTCTTCTGCTCAGAGATACTTTCCACTCCTCCTCCATCTGAGTAATGAAGATCTGCTGGGTACTGAAAGCCATAATTTTGGTTAAAATTGTCATCATAAAACTAAATAGAGAAATAAATGTCTGAAATCATCACCCAGACGCACAACATTAGGAAGCCGACAAACTGACCGCTTGAGGGTGGGGTGACATCAGCAGAGAAGCAGCAAGGATTGTCTAACACTCATTTTTAAAGCTCTCGCAACACCAAATTTAATAAACTAATTAATGATCTAAGTCATTGTCTTGATTGTACCAGAAATAAAAACCTAAACAATTGGTTGGTTTGGCATAAAAATATAACATGCATCCTTTTCTTTTTAAATTTTTATTAAAACATTTTTAAATAGGGTGCCTGTTGAAGGAACGTAAAGAAGGTATTTAGTAAAGACTGTAAAAAAACTAGATTCAAACAAGTGCTAATGCCTGTCATGGGGATATGCTCTACCATTTGAGCTATCGGCACTCCTACTTCACCAGATCATTTTGCAACTTGAGTTTCAGTGCGGTGCACACATTCAGTTTCCTAAAATCCAAAATCTTCTCCATCTATATTAGATTATTTTCACAAGATTACAGACTAACTATTCCTTTTGGGCCTGTAAATGAAAAGTGCAACGTTTTTTGGGTGATTCAATTTCAGATTAATGCACTTTTAATACCCTACTTTGCAAATCACCACAACGGAGAGGTAATCATGGTTACAAACTGGAACAGAAAAAAACAGCAAATAAATAGGGAAACAAGTAACCGAAGACATTAAGGAAACAATTAGTAAATAAAAAAAACAACACGTGTTTAATCGCATAATTATGGCCGTGTGCCAGGTGACAAAGCAGTTTAATTGAACATTCTTAACAATTATAAGTTTCTGCCTTTTCTTTTTATTTAGAACAGCGTACAAATTATTGGAAAGCAGGTTTTTCTCATGTGCCTGTTAAATGATATCTCTCTAGTAAGACATATTCTAAGATTTAGAAAGATTATCAATTTTCAAAATACCTTAAAATTATCTTCTGAAACTTCTTTTCTTTGGGATTCCAACGGGATTGTTAACCAATTAATTCGGCAACTGTCCAATGGCAACTTTCAACTTCAGCGGTCTCCAATAAATTTATGAGCTACTCATAAATTTATTGTTTAACAACATGTTATAACTCAGTGGATCTATTGAGATTCAGAATGAACTGTTTATTTACTCGTGGATTCTTGGACATTTGGAATAAAACACTACCTTTCTACATAGCTTGTTTCTAATTGCAGAGAAAATGGGCATTCGGCTACAAAGTCTGTTTCAAAAACCATAAATCAAAATAGAGTGAATTAAAATAAATTAGTTTTTATTGCAGAGAGAGAAATTTTCTTAGCAGACATAACTGGTGGGCAATTTTAATTCGACCAGGCTTTCGTATATCAAGAAGGTAATTAAGACCACGGCAGCATATATCAAGAAGTTAATTAAGTGTGTGAAACTTGTGAAATGATAAAAACATGCTTTTCAGGTCATTTCCTGTTTGACCCATGGACTGCCGTTGGAAATCACCAAGAATGTCTGCAACTAAATCAAATAGGAAACTGGGGATTAAAATAGGGCAAGAATATACATTGTTGAAGTTTAACACATTGTATCAAAGTAAAGAAAAGTGCTTGTTGTAGTTTAGGACCCCGCTGAGATCTTTCATACTCTGTGCCAAAACACGAGGTACACCAATTTGAGTACAATGCTATTCCAATGCATTGAGCAGGGTATCTTGTTATTCTGACCTTTCATAATTATGCTGTCGGCGTTTGCAAACAATAATAACGGGAGAAAGTAAACAACTTGGTTTGGCAAGTGCCTGTCACATATGTCAGTTATTTCGTGCTAAAATCAGCTGTCAGCGGTTTTACTTACAACCAAAGAAATATTGGTCTCACAGTGCGAAAAAAAATGGGAAGCAACGACAGGAAAATATTTGCCGACTTGTTGTAATATTCATTGAAGAGTAGCTTTTTGCCTATCAAAAGAAGAAGAGAGGCCGTTACAGTTTCTTCTACATTAATTTCTCAATATCAACAAGATGCGAGTTACAGGTATGAAAACGATCTATCACCCTGCCCTACGCTGTGACTATATCCTGATTCTTGATATGAAAAATAAGAGAGAGTCAATTTGGGATTCAATTTTGATTTGTGGCCGTTGGGTTTTGTGGTAATTTTTCCTTGTCACATGAATGTCCGAAATTATCGACTGTAACTTATGGACGCGTTTTGTAAAAAACTTTTAACCTGTCTTTAACCATTTACAACGAGTAAAGTATTCAATCACGAGGGGTCAACTACAAACAACTTTCACCTTTCACCTTCGTGTTGAGAGTTACAACGACTTACGATTCAAAATAACGTTTTGCAGCCAGTGGTGCTTTGCTCATAAAAACTGTGTCCATTTTCGACTAAACTTCGTGTTATGCTTAAATAAATATTGGCATTTATAAAATACCCAAACATGCTATGAATGAACCATTGATAACCTTGACAAGATCATTCCTTGACAATTCTAAGTTGAGTGGATTTTACTCATGGAAAGTAAAATTTGAACATACCTGAGTTTGACTGACCAAAGGCAAAGGTGACAATATTATTGGAGTTAGGCCAAGAATAACCAGCGACCTCCATCTTCGCCAATGTTTTCGAAAGGGTTCTCTCTCTGCCATAACGTGCGTGCTTGTCCACTGTTGAACGCTTTGTTTACAAGTGACTTTTCCTTTACAAATTTCTTTTCAAGCAGTATTGTTGTATTACGTCGTGCGCACGCAGTTGTGCTTCCTAATGTATTGTTTAATATACATTCCAGAAAGACATAGCCCCAAACCCTCCCATTTTCTCAAGCTATTGTGGTTTCTCGCCTATTGTTTTGAAATTAACTCTCACTTTTTAATGAGCGTAAATTTAACAGATAGATGCTTAGTACCTGCACTTGTTTACTTTCAGAATGCCTGAAAATAAACCCAGTTTACGCCTGATTGCATTAAGCTGATGAAAAAGCTTTTAAACCTGTTATTACCGGCGTTGCAAATGCCTTGCAGGGTCGATTAAGAAGCCATACATCAGAACAAGGTTGCTAACGTCTTGCTGGGGCACCCAGCGAGAAAATCCTGCAGCACACAGCGGGTAAAAAAAAGGGACGTGATATTTCGAACGCCACTGCACCACAGTGCCCCTTAACATAGAAATCTTGTAAAATTGTGAACAAAATTGAGAAAAAATATTCTAAAGGTGAATTTGAAAACGTCTGGCTGTTGAGATTGTTTTAAAAACAGGAATTTTAAACCAGCTGTTCCATCTCACATTACCTTTAGGGTTTTTCCCTCTCGTGGGCAAGTATCAGCCATTGATTTGAAATTTGCACTATTGTTTAGAAAAAATGTTTAATACATGGTACCTATGTTTCAAGAACTCCATTAGGTAATGGTTGGTTAGTGCCATCAGTGGCAAATACACAGGGGAATAGAATCAGCTCTCTGCTTGTCGAAAACATTGGCTTTTTCTGAAAATGTTTGTCTCCTTCGTACGCTTCCTTCGTTTCCTTCGTCATCTTTTGAAATCGGTGTCTTTGAGTTTCAACCAAGAGTTTTATGTTTTTCATTGCCATTTAAATACGATAAGTTTGATATAACTGAAGATAATGACCCAGAATTTTGTAAAGGTGCAGTTTCATGTGAAGACCTTCTTTTGGACCATCAGAGGTCAATTACAGGAAAAGTAAACATTAGCATGACTGCACGACTTCATAAACTGAAACAATCTTTGTTTCAATATTTGTACCACATTTTGAGAGGCAACAGGTGAGTGAAAGTTGATCTCAAAAATATAGTAGAAATGGTCTAATGAAAAAAAGAATAAACACATCTTTTTCTCAGTCAAGGAATTTGACAATAGCTTCAGAGAGGGTATTTGAATGCACACACATCCATGATTTTATTGTAATCCAAGCAGTTATCGCGGTGAACGTAAGTAAATTCCAAAGCATTGAATTGGTTCTTTGACAAGAAAAAAAGGAAAACTATTATTATTATCGAGTGGTTACACACCATCTATTGGTGGATGGGTGAACAACCCGCATTCAGCGCCCAGCAACAAGCCAGGTATTATTATTATTATTATTATTATTATTATTATTATTATTATTATTATTATTATTATTATTATTATTATGGGGGTAAAGTCTATGCGTCCAAGTTCGTGCCCCTGGATAACCTCTCTTTGTTGAGAGGTGAACCGAATATAGACAGTCCGGAAGTATTTCTGAGTTGTTGTTTGCGAATTCTCGTGTTGTTTCAATGAGTTTTCTGAAGAAAAAACCGACTGAAGGGAAACCTGGAAGTCGGAGGGTCTCTGACGACCCGCAGGAAAGAGTTCTTATTAGAACTGGGGAAGTTTCTAGGCCGGAGGCAAGTGAAAATGTTGAAAGTTCCAAGGATGGCAGTCGCACGGAGGAACCAATGGGTGGGAAGGGGTGGAAAGGAGAGAAAAGAGGCAAGATGGGACGGACTGGTTTGTTCAAAAGCAAATGGAGCCATTTTGAAAGGAAAGTACTTTGGAAATGTTTCGTGAGGAGTGGTGGTCGAAGGGCAGATGGCTACATTGGGAAAGTTAAAGAGATGTGGGATGGGAGGAATGTCAGTGTGAGGAGTGTTGCTAGTCTTCTTTCGCAGGTAAAGCAAATTCAAGCCAATGGGTTGTTGTCAGTCGTAGAACGCGGCGAGATTGAAAGAATGGTCAGAGAGGAAGCTTTAGTTGAGGAAGAGTCTAGCGAAGGAGAAGTTGACTTTTGTATCAGGTCGGAGAGTGGTTTAGGTGAAATGGAGATGGAGAATGTTGAGGTAGCTAATGATGCTGAGGAGCGGGATTTAAGAGTAGCTATAGGGAGAGTAGATGTATGGAGAAGGGGTGACGATGTGAGAGCGTTGAGTAACGATGAAAGTGGAGCCCTGGCATTGCCAAGAGAGGTGTACCATAGCGATGATGTTGTTGAAGTACCAAATTTGAAGGCTCAGGATGGTAGAAAAATAGGGGAGGAGATAAAGCTTGTTGACGGATTGATGCACAATCTGGTAAGAGACGGTATGACTGTGAGATAAATCGGCTACTGTATGCTGGATCATATGTGGTTGCATCCCGGTTAGGTGTGATAGGAAAAAACAAAGCAGTTAGAAAGAAGAAGCCATGGTGGCATAGGAGGTTGGAAAAGAGCATTGGCGAGTGGAGGAAAGATCTTGGACGAATTGAGGAGATCAAGCAAGGGAATAAGGTTGGTCAGGTTGTTCGTGATAGGTTGAATAGGAAGTATGAGCTTGTAGTGAAGGGAATGATGAGAGTCCGCACAATGTTGAAGAACAAAATTTCTTCAGCTAGTGCTAAGATTAGACAGTTTGTTGGGAAAAGCCTTGCCAAGAGACAGAACAACCTTTTCAAGAACAATCAATCTCAACTCTACAAGGAGCTTAATGGCAATGGACGTAAGATGGAATCATCTGTTCCTAATGCAGACGAGGCAAGCGAGTTCTGGAGTGTTATCTGGTCCGAGGAAAAGGAACACGACAAGGAAGCAAGTTGGTTGGGTGATGTAAAGGAAAAGTTTGCAGACGTAGAGAAACAAGAGGAGATTAATAATGTCTCTGCAAGATGTTAAGGCAGGGATAAGAAAGATGGCAAACTGGAAAGCCCCTAGACCTGACGTGGTCAGAGGTTACTGGTTCAAAAAGTTCCCTTCGCTACACTTGTCAGGTGTGGTACCCGACTGGATGGTTAAGGGGAGGACAGTTTTAATCCAGAAAGATTCTGTAAAGGGGACAGCAGCTGGTAACTATAGACCGATAGCTTTTCTACCATTGATGTGGAAGCTGCTCTCTGGAATCTTTGCTGAAAAGATCTACGGTCATCTTCTAAATAACAATCTTCTTCCTGAGGAACAGAAGGGATGCAGGAGCAAGTTGCGTGGCACGAAAGATCAATTGATGATCGATAAGGCAATTTTTCACGAGGTCAGATCTATGAAGAGAAACCTTAGCATGTGCTGGATTGATTACAAGAAGGCATATGATATGGTCCCTCACAGTTGGATTTTGGAGATGCTGGACATGGTTGGAGTTGCAGAGAATGTGCGGAGTTTGCTGAAAGGAAGTATGGCTGAATGGAAGACAGTACTGACGGCTAATAATGAGGTGCTTGGTGAAGTTAACATCAATCGGGGAATATTCCAAGGTGACTCCCTTTCCCCTTTGATCTTTGTTATTGCAATGATCCCGCTGAGTATTTTACTCAACAGAGAGAAGCTTGGATATTTCTTCGGTCACGGTAGGGTGTTGGTCAATCATTTATTGTTTATGGACGACTTGAAGCTATTTGGACGGAGTAAACGTGAGTTGGAGGCATTGGTCGAGGTGGTGAGGGTTTACTCTAGGGACATTGGGATGGAGTTTGGGTTAGATAAGTGTGCTGTTTTGGAAATTAGACGAGGTGAAAGGGCTGAATGTGAGGGAATCGAGCTACCGAGTGGGGAGTTGATGAAGGAGGTTGATGAAGATGGGTACAAGTACCTGGGAGTGCTAGAAGGGGCGAAAGTAATGCAGAAGAAGATGAAGGAGAAAATTGGGAATGAGTACCTACGACGTGTGAAATTGCTGGCAAAGTCGAGGTTGTATGCTGGGAACTTGGTTCGCGGTATCAATGCGTGGGCAGTTAGTGTTGTCCGATACAGCTCTGGAATACTGGATTGGTCTGATGCTGAGCTACGTAAACTTGATACCAAGACAAGGAAGATTTTAACGATGAATGGTGCTTTCCATAGGAATAGTAGTGTAGATCGTCTGTACATCGGAAGAAAGGATGGGGGTCGTGGCCTGATCAGCGTTGAAGATTGTGTGAGGCAGGAAGAGTTAGGGTTAGAAGAGTATGTACATGCTACTGAGGAGACGATTTTGGAACAGGTGGCTGGAATGATTATGCATGGAAGGGAGACAAAGAAGCATTACAAGACGAGAGTGGTTGAGGAGAGAAAGGAGAGATTGATGGAGAAGGCTATGCATGGTAGGTTCTTTCGGGAGATGGATGAAAATGCAACAGAGAGATCAGTACAGTGGGTTAAAGGTGATTTCCTTGCAAAAAGCACAGAGGCATTTGTGTTTGCTGCTCAAGAGCAAGCATTGAGGACAAGGTTGGCGCAGTCGAAGTGGGATGGTGGTGTTAGTCCTATGTGTCGCATCTGCGGAATTGAATCTGAGTCAGTTTGGCATGTTGCGTGTGGGTGTAAGGTACTGGCTCAGAAGGAGTACAAGAGGCGACATGATAGGATGGGATTGAGAATATATTGGGAGCTGTGCAAGAAGTATGGGTTGAAATGTGCGGGGAAATGGTTTGAAGAGGTGCCTGACAAAGTTAGAAAGAGTGAAGATGGTAGGTTTGAAGTTTGGTGGGATAGATCAGTGGAGACAATACAACAGGTGGAATGTAATCTTCAGGATGTTGTTGTTGTTGACCGTACTGAGAAGAGTTGGCTGGTTGTAGATTTTGCTGTGCCTTCCGATCGAAATGTGACAGCTAAGGAAGAAGAAAAGATCACTAAGTATTCTCCCTTGGCCCAACAAATCCGGAAGTTACATAGCGTATGTACCAGCGTTGTCCCAATCGTCGTGGGAAGCTTAGGAGTGGCGACGAAGCGGTTGGAGCGCGGTTTGAAAGAGTTGGGCATCCCTGATGTCTTGGGTGGACTCCAAACATCTACCATCATTGGAATCACCAACATATTGAGGAAGGTGCTTAACGTCTAAAGCTACTGGTCGATAGCCGTGGTTAAGTTTTCTCGTCTGGCAGGTGAATACCATCTCCCTGTGCGGGCTGTCATGCTGGACATGAACTTTGTTATTATTATTATGGTTTTACTTTTCTCTGTGGCTGTATACAGTTCCACTCCAGATCTATGCTTAACTTAGGTTATTAGCAGCTGTCACAATACTGAAGTAACGTGAACATGTAGTTGATTTCATGAGTTCAAAACCTGACACAGGTAAGTCATTAATGATACCTCAAAAGATAATGGCTGTGTTAAATGAATTCAATAACTAATCCCCATAATTTCAACCAGTTGGGTGTAAAAATAAACAAATTCAGAGTGGGTTGGACAGTTTCTTCTCTTTCCACAGTGCTAACGTACTCTTTTGATATCATAAGTCATCATAAAACGCAAACACGCTTCCTGCAATGTTGAGACAGAGCTGGCTGTTGTCCAGAGAGCACGAAACGGAGAGGCTATTGCCAAAATCTGCAGAGAAATAGGTGGCCTTGAGGAAATATTGAGGCGAAGACTTAGGAATCAAGAAAAGTTGAAATGTGTTGTAGATAAGTTGGGAAAGGTGGATAAAAGACAAAGAGAGCCAGAACTACATGGGATCCTACTCTGGACAAAGCCACATCTAACATGATTTGTGAGACAAGGAATAGGGGGTTCTCACAGTCAGGACTCTTAATTCAAGGACAAGCTGTGAAGCTGCATCAATAAATCCACGGAGAAGGGGCACCTCATGAGTTTACTGTCTTGGCAGGCTGGGTGAACAGATGGAAACAGCGCCATGACATTGGCCAAGTAAAGATAAGCGGAGAAGTTAGATCTGCAGACACAGCAGCACCTGAAGAATTTATAGCAAAACTCCATTAGTTCCTACAAAAACAAGAGCTACAACCTGAACAGATTTATAATGGAGGTGAAAAGTTCCTCTTGTATGGTGTTCTAGCAAGGAGAACACTAGAACTAAAAAAGTATAAGTGCAACAGAGAAGGGTTTAAAAGCATGGAAGAGAGAATAACATTGCTCTCATGTTGTAATATGACAGGCAATCACTAAGTAAAATCACTTTTCATTGGTAAATTTAGATCCGCTCGATGTTTTCACCATGTACGAATTACCAGTTCTGTATAAGATTCCACCAACACTTTTTCCCATCATTAAGTTAGCACTTAAGAAGTTTGGGATTAGAGGAACGAGCCGTGCCAGTGTTAGATAACTGTCCTGCACATCCACCAGCCGAGAACTTCAGATCTAGATTTGGGAAAATCTTCGTGTATTATCTTCCCAAGAACACTACATCCAATAAACAGCCTCTTGATCAGGGAACCATACAAACATTCACATCAAACTACCGAAGTGAACTCTTTAAAGGTCTTGTACGGGAAAATCTCAAGAGTCTCAACAACAAAGATGCATTATATTTTTGAAACAGAGCCTGGAAAGCAACAGGCGCAGATTGTGTCAAGAAATGTTGGGGCAAACCCCTTGGATATTCAGAGGTGAATGAGGATGTAGAAGAGTTCGACTTAATAGGCTTCACAGACAAAGAAGTTCAGGCAGCTGCAGAAAAACTTCGCACAGCAGTAACAGAAGATGTTACAGTACATGAAATTTTTTCAGCCTGGGCAACTTTTGATAATGAAGAACAAAAAATTGAAGAAAAAGAAGTGGAACTAGAGTCAGATACCCGCCCACCACTTAAGTCAGCAGCCAAGCTAGTGGAATGTCTATAGTACAGCATTGAATTCTATGAGAGCACAGGAGATCAAGTAAAAGTCCTCCAACTGCAGAATGTCTTACGGAATGCAAATAAATAATCGAACGAGAGCAAAAAACAACTCAGCATCAAGATTTTTTAAAAATAAATTTCATCACATTATACAACATTTACATTTTATTTGTACTACAAAAATACATATGTATTGTAAAACTGTAATCATACATGTAATAAAAAAACAACAAAATTATTTGACATGCTTTTTTATTTACTTGTATTTTTGAAAATCAAAAGTCATCATATGCCATTTATTTTGTGCTCGAGATTGACATCATCTTGCAGCCTGGCGTAACTTATCACTTTACAAGTACGTTAAGCCAGGTACCACTTAAGCCACGGTCCTCAAATTTGGCTTAGGTACGTGGCTTAATGGTATTACACTGCATACAAAATGGGCGAAAATTCCAAAGTAGCGCCGGAGGATTGCCTTTGACAGTCATAGATAAGTTAACGAATGGAGTCAACTTTTTGAATCGAGAAAGCAAAAAGGGAGAAAAATATTTACACCACGACCATCTCATATTATTTACTGACAACAGACTTCCAAATTACGCATGAAAAGATATGAACCTTTAAAAAAATCCGATAACGAGTGTGAGGTTTCCTCTAAAGGTGATGAATTATTCTCAGCATTCATGTTTAGATAGCAGTTGAGATTTGGAAGATCCGGCACTCATTTCAGAAAAAGATTATCTGAGAAGCAAACGTTGGTCACGATATACACCAGACATTATTCTTTGGAATCACTACATATTTAATGTAGATACGTTTAATTATTAGGGGGTAGAATTTTAGAGTATCCCGCATGAAAACCTGTATTCGTACAGCAACGGTAAGGAAGAAATGGATATGAACAAAAGGGCCCATGGAATGGTACGAAAGCAATAGCTTATACCTAAAATTGTAATTTTCTCGTTAATCTCGTTTTAGTGTTCCCTTTCGCTGTCGGGCCAAAGAATAACAGGTCTTTCTTACCATGATTATTGGTGGCGTTTATATTTTGTCGGTCATGTCAAAAAATAAATTAATTTGGGCAGTTTGCAATGGACATTAACTCATGTATTTATTGGTTAACAACACCAAGTCTTGCTTCTGTTGATACGAATAATGTTTTAGTTCAAAATGCCGTTTTAGCATTACTCATCTGAGCTTTTGTTTGTTTTCCGACGCAGACGTGTTTAATAATTAACGAGTTACTCATTCATTGTTGAAGCTGTTCACCAGCTGGTGAGGTTGTGGCTGACAACACGCTCGAGACTGATACTTGGCACGACTTCCCATTCCAGCTCGATCTGAAAAGTTGTCTAAATATTTAATCTAAGATAGTCTTATGATTATCCTCCAAGTAGTTAATCCTAATTCCGCCTGCTTCTGTTCCAATTCCGAGTGTTTATCATCAAGTCTTGTTGTTTTATATCTCTGTGGCATAAATATTTCGAAAATTATTTCCGTTAACTATTGTCCGTTTTGTGACAGTTGGGAGCTATTTTTTGACAACAAATATGGATTACAGCTTTAGACGTTTCTTCTTTTGACATTTCTTCACAATAAACAGGTTTAAGTGAGGTTGATCTTTTATTATTAATTACCAACGTCACGTAGTCCCTGCGATCAAACTGTGGCACCTAAGCCTATTTACTTAAGTTAATGTCAAGAAATCAATATCATCCCGTCCGATATCGAGAGGCTTGACATCTCAATCCAGGAACAGATAGAAAAAATATCTTCATGGATTTACAGTGCAATTAATGTTAGAAGATACATTTAAAATATCGATTTCAATGCATAAAGCAGACGCGATCGGTTTGTAAATACAATTGGCTTGAGCAATTCAAAGTTTAATTTTCCCCCCAGGTCAACCTACGTAAGGCTTAAAGCCACTTTAGCACAGAGCTAACTTTTCTTATTTCATTATTTTTTCCTCTTTGTGTGGTATTTGATTTATTGATGTCCTACCTCTCTCAATACCGTCCCCGAAAACATACAGTTGAACCTCGATTATTCGAACAAGAGGGGTGGGAAGCAATTTGTTCAGATGACTGATTGTTCGGATAATTGATTATCCGTAAACAAACGACACCTAACTCGACAAACATGCACATGTGTTCACGTTAGAACACACGTTTACGTAAATGTTCACCCGGACCCGAAGATCTTGTTAATCGGATAATCGAAATTCAACTGGAAACAAACTCAGTAGTGTGCCACTTGTTATGGAGAAACAACTTTAGCGCAGTACTTGCAGAGATCTGGACGGGATTCGAATCGCGAATCTCTTGCCTGGTAACCTGTTGAATTAACCATTCGGCCACTACTACACAGACATGATAAAATATCTACTTCAGAACATATGGGTTATACATCGATTCTATACTATTACGTAACCCTCTCACAATTAGGACAAGAATGAGTAGCTACTGAGGCACACTTTTAGATTTGAAAAAAAGGAAAGTCTATCATGTAATATCATATAATATCATATAATATCATATAATATCATATAATTTGTTACTTCAAAAATATGACCCCCAGGTGGCTAAAGGCAGGGGAGATCTTAACCCCCCATATCGGTTCAAGAATCAAAAGGCCCATCTTAATTTTTGTGTATAAAAAAGAATGCTATTCTCCATCAATGAAGACATGTAACTCGATGTTCTGTTTAAGAAAAATAGGAAATGCGACACCAGTCAAATTTCGTAACCCCCCCCCCCCCATTCGAATAAATATCCCTCTTAAATACCCTTCCCAAAATTGGATTTTTAAATAAAAAAATCCGGGATTTTATTAGAAAAATACAATAATTAGAACTTCTTTTTTTTTTTCTCACTGGCGAAGAAGAAGTTCAATGCGTCAATAACAATTGTTTTTATTGTTTGTAATCAAACTGCATCGCCCGTCGCGCGGGTAAACAAGGGGCGCGAAATGCAAATACCTGGTATGCATTCGAGAAGTTAGAGACCAGGCAAAAACGTCTTTCTTGCAAAGATAAAACTGTCATATCTACCTTCAATTCAAGAACCATGTCATCAGAATCTCAGTTAAACGAGGTGTTAAATGCGGCTATTGAGACAAAGCAGGAAATTGTCTGCATTCAAGAACCCAGAATGTATCACCCTGATGTCACATTGAAGCAACACTTCCTGGGAGAAAATTGGTTGTTAATCACTGCATCTGGTTGGAAAAACACCAGAAACGCCTCTATCGGAGGAGTAGGTATCCTCTTAAGCCCTAGGGCCCAAAAGGCATTGGATAATGTGGAATTGATATCTCCAAAGATAATTATTGCATCCTTCAATGGCAACCCGAAATACACTGTAATAAGCTGCTATAGTCTGACCAATTGCAGCTCAGAAGATGAGGTGACAAATTTCTATCACCAACTCTTCTTTAACGAGACAGGTCCCCAAACGCAATGTCCTTATTGTGGGTGGAGATTTCAATGCAAAGCTCGGACAAGAAACTGGATATCCGCATTCATTTCACCAATTTTCTAATAGGAGCGATTTGTTGCTACATGAATACATTGTGGAAAGTCGACTAATCTGCTTAAATACAAAATACCAAAAGCGAAAAGAAAAAAAGTGGACCTTCTCTGATCCGACCAAAACTAGAACACAGCTCGACTTCATATTGGTCAACAGAAAATGGAGCAATGGAGCAACTGACTGTCAATCTTTCAACTCCTTGGACTGTGTGGGATCAGACCACCGAATAGTGTCAGCTAAATTTAAACTTAGTCTACGGGCAAATAAGGTTAAAACTTCTAATAAGCCCCGCTTTGACTGGTCTACCCTTAGAAAGGACGCGGATATTAGAGAAACTTTCCACATCGCGCTTTCAAATAGGTACAATGCCCTACAATCCTTAAACACTGAAGAGGATGTAAATACTGCTTATGTGAATTTCGAAAAAGCATGTGGTGAAGCAGCTAAAGAGTTTATCCCATTAAAGTCGACTATCCATAAGAGGAAACCTTGGCAAAACAACAATGTGGAACAAAAACGAGATGCTCTTAAAGAGGCGGTTAAGGAAAGGAATCAAAACCCTAGTGAAGACAATGAAAGACTGTTTAAGAAAGCCAAAAAGGCACTTCGTGAAACTTACGAGAAAGAACAGGCTCTTTATGTCCAATCACAAATTGATACGATCTCTAATGCCGCTGACAATAAGCAAGCGGCACTAGGATGGAAGACCATCAATGACATCACAGGTCGGCGAAAGACAAACAGTTCTAAGATTAAAGCAACAAATCAGGATGAAAGAATCAAAAAGTGGAAAACCCAGTTTGAGGAGCTTCTAGGCAAGTCGCCCGTGATCAGAAAAAGTCAAACGAAGAAAGTTAGAGACTGAGCTGAACATCAAAAAAGGTCCTTTCTCCATGAAAGAACTTGATCAGGTGCTTGAAAAAATAGCTAACAACAAAGCTTGCGGACTAGACGAAATTCCAGCAGAAGTCTGGAAGACCCGAAGCTTCAACCAACAGCTACTCTTTTTCTGCAATAATGTATACCAGCAGAAGCCTATTGAAAGGTGGAGAGAGGGATGTATACTGCCATTTCCCAAGAAGGGAGATCTAAGTTCCACTGAAAATTACAGAGGCATAACACTTACTGTATTGCAGCAAAAATATACAATCTACTTTTGCTGAATCGAATCCGACCGGAAGTTGACGGAATACTGAGGAAAAATTAAAACAGTTTCCGTAAAAACCGCCCCACCACTGGTCAGATACTTACAATAAGACTTATCCTTGAAGGAGTGAGGCTGAAAGACCTGAATGCCACCTTACTTTTCATCGATTTTAAAAAGGCTTTTGACTTAGCCGAAATTCTCTTGTCATATGGCGTTCTTGAGGAGATAGTCAGCGCAATCATGATGCTTTATTTCAACACCAGATCAATGGTTCGTTCTCCCGATGGTGATACCGACTTCTTCAATGTGGCTGCTGGTGTACTACATGGAGACATTCTCGCTCCATACTTGTTTGTTATCTGCCTGGACCATGTACTATGCATATCCGTTGATGAAGACCTCGAGCTAGGCTTCACTCTTAGATTAAGAAGGAGTTGTAAACATCCAGCTGTATACCTTACAGATATTGACTATGCTGACGACATTACACTTCTCGCTGATACCACCTCTGACGCAGAAAAGCTACTCCACACGCTTGACATCGCAGCAAGTGAGATTGGGCTGTACATCAACTGCAAGAAAACCAAATACATAGCTCTCAATCAAGAACAAGAAGCGCAAGTAAAATCCACAAACGGCAAAATCATTGAATCTGTCGATGACTTCCTTTACCTGAGCAGTTACATAAAATGAACAGACCATGACATCGATGTAAGGAAGGCAAAAGCTTGGTCGGCTTTAAATAAGCTGTCCTGTCTTTGGAAGTCCAATTTACCAGATCATTTAAAACGCAGATTCTTCCGATCAGTTGTCGAATCTGCCCTACTGTATGTTCAGTCTCCTGCACTTTGACAAAGAAACTAGAGACATCTCTAAATGGCACTTACACCAGAATGCTGCGAGCAGCTTTAGACCTTGATTGGAGAGATCATCCGACCATTAAAGATATCTATGGGTCACTACCGAGAGTATCTGTCTCTCTTCGAGAAAGGCGTCTTCGATTCGCAGGACACTCTTTCAGAAGTAAAGATGAGCTAGTCAGTGACGTCCTTCAATGGAGGCCATCACAAGGCGCAGATCGCAGAGGTCGTCCCACGAAAACCTACATAGACCAAATTGCTGATGACGCTGGTTGTTTGGCTGAGGATCTGCCAAGCCTCATGGAAGACAGAGGCGAGTGGAAAGCACGAGTCAAGAGAGCTCGAGATATGAGCTCGACGCGGTGCGGTAAGGTAAGTTATTGTTTGTGTTACCCTCTTCATGTAGTTTCGTCTTTGAAATTGATGTCAGGCTTTGGTTGTTGCCGAGTTCCTGCTACGCTAACTTGGAAAGTTTTACCATTTACCTTCCATTATTTACGTAAAACTCCTATCACAAATCTGCATGTCATGAAAACAAATTTTCAACCAGCTTATAAATTCAGTAACAAAGCTGTTCAAACACGTAAGACAGGTCGTTGTACATTCAAACACGGAGTAATTAACACGGTTGCTTCATAAACATGTCGTAACCTCTTGTAAAATTGATGATAAAGAAGAAACGAAACACTGCGACTGCAATTGAAATTTATTACGACCTCAGTCAAAATGATACAGATGGAATTACCGTATTTCCTCTTATGAGCGCCCCGGGTGCTCGTTAAATGCCCGTTATTTTTTTTGGGGTGGGGGGCGCTCATAAATTTTTCATAATTTATTCAGGTAGCTGATCCAAAAAGAGACATAATTTGTCAAACGTTCTGTAGCATGTACAATATAAAAATAGTTAAATGATTTAAATGTCTAAGTCCTCATCATCATTATCACTATGCTCGACAATAGTAAAAGCAGGTGCCGCCTCATCAATGTCCGAGTCTGTTGTTTGATATGTTGTTTGAATAAGCTGATCTGGATCCTTTTGGATAATGGTCGTTCTTCTTCTTAACGATAGTTCATTACGCTTCATGAATTTTTCCAACCACCCTCTGCTTGCTTGAAATTTGTTCGGTTCTTGTGAATATGTTTCATCAAACATTAGTTTTGCTTTTTTCATTATTAAAAGGCGTTGCACCCTGAGACGTCTTTCTCTGCGCTCATGAATCCAGACAAGTAGATATTCTTCCAGTTTATCATTTATTACTTTTCTGTCGCATCCATCAAGCTCCTTTCTTTTGTTTCCGCCTTTCGTAACACAAGTGGATATAATTGATTCTCTTTTGCTACGCCACTCCCGAATCCTTTTCGCGTCAACTTTGAAGTTTCGTGCTGCTGCACGATTCCCATTTGTTTCAGCATATCGTAAAGCATCTGATTTGAATTTAAGATCGTAAATTTTATGCGACCACCTTTGTGGGAAATTTTAGCATCCATTTTGTTACTATGTTCAATATTGTATACGAACCAAATCCAGTTTGCAGCAACAAGGCGAGTACTTGATGTTTCTCGAGTGTTGTGTGACTTCCAGGTATTGTAACCAATAGAGCATATTTGAGATAGAATGGGAACACATTGCAACCTATTATGCTTTTGTACTTCAATTCTAAGAGAACAGGAGGGAGGAGACTAAAAGTATTACAACATACTGAAGTAGCCCCCCTGAGATACAAAGAAATCGATGCCAACAGAGAAACGATTGTAAAAAAAATAAATTCCTTAAGAAGTTTTTACGGTAAAGAATTGGCTAAAGTTAATGAATCGATCTGGCGCTGGAAAGGAGCAAATCTACAAGCCCTCTCTTTGGTATTGTGACTTGTTACATTTCCTAAATGATCAGGAGACCCCAAGGCTCTCTAGAAATACCATGGATGAACATGAAGAGGATGCAATGGATGAATCACCAAAGGGGGTAAGAAAAAATATTTCATTTGTATGGTCAATTTCTCAGGTTAGTCATGTGAATACACCATTAACAGTTTACATTTATAAATCTATCTTGCCAAGTTACAGACCCCTCATTGTTAAAATATTCTTTAAATTTGACTCTGACCACGATTGCATCATTCAGAACCTGGCCTCTTGGTCGTGTACTAATTCTGGATCACATCTGTCTCCTAATTAGATGGTACCTTCATATTTATTTTCCTGATTCATACTTTCTCGTGGGCTGTAGATTTGCGGGATTCTTCTGCGCAAGAAGTTATGTAAAGCTCAACACGCAAGAACTAGAGTATCGACGTTGTCCATCTTCAAATTAATACTTGTGTGGAAGATACGAATCTGGAAGTTAATATTCCGAACGTGTTTTCAACAACACGCCTCGCCCGAGATAGATAGGCAGAAATTGAAGATTCTTCGTTCCTTTGTTAAGTTATCTTGTCGATATGGTTTAAGAAGGTCTGGACGCATAGCAAAAGCTTCATCACCTACGAAAACATATCGTAAAACTGTGTTTGAATTTTCAATCGACCGGGGCTTAGGAATTCTTAAATCATTCCTATATAGTTTGAAAAAATGAGAGGAATGTTAAACACTACAATGCTAACATTGATTATCTATCGGAAATGGGCAAGAACTTACGCATACAAATACAAAATTGTGGTAACACTGAACATTATCTAAAAATGAAAAAAGAAAGAAAAAAATTACAAAGTTAATTCAAAGAGAGGTAAATAAAACACGCGAAAAGCAAATTGATAAAATAGTAGATGTTATTTCTGAAACAAAAGATGATTGTAGAATATTTCGAGGCTGTACGTACACTGCATCAAGATAAGAGCGAGAATTTATTTATATATGACAAAAATAAGAGAAAAATAACAAATAGTAGAAAATTCTTGAAACTATCAAAAACTATTATCATTCAAAGTTTTATGATCCAAATCAACAGAGTATTGTTAAGATAAACATTGATATGAATAAACCACTAAATAATCCAACAAGCAGCAAAGAAGTAAGGTTATATATTCAAAAGATGAAAAACAATAAAGCAGCAGGACATGATAATATCACAGTAGAAATGGTTAAATATGCAGATTTATATGAAGAAGTGGCAATGGTATTAAACAAAGTAGTTGAGGGTAGCAAAAATTAGAAAAAACATTAGTAAGTCTCTCCTGAAATACATTCCAAAAACTGGGAAGGAGAGAGGACCTGTTGAAAATCTCAGGCCGATAAATTTATTGCCAACGTTAAGGAAGATTTTATCCAATGTAACACTCCAGAGGATTAAAGGAAAAGTAGATGTTTATTTGTCTGACTCACAAAGTGCATACCGCCAAGGCAGGAGTACTACTGATATTGTGTGGGCATCTAGATGGATCTGTACAGCTGCTCAGAAATATGTAGGTACACAGATTCTAGTTACTGGAATAGACATGTCGTCAGCTTTTGACACTATTAATAGATGTGAACTTTTGAAA
>RDPX01000180.1:518303-535941 GCA_003991215.1 Morbakka virulenta | reverse complement strand
GATCCTTCTGTAGCTTTGGCCCAGAATGCATGTAGTCATTGAGGGAGACTCCAGCACATGTGGCTGATCCATCGAATACAACTCTTGTCTTTGTTGTTTCTTTGTCTGGTCTGCTAATGGCGAAGTGCGGTAGAAACCACGCCTGATTATTTACAATGTCATCGTTGGTAATCTTTGAGACATATCCTTTTTCAACATAATCTTCAATGACTGCCTCATATGCTCCTTTGAGAGTCGTGTTCTTCAAGAGCTGCCTCTCCGTACTATGCAGTCTGCTGACAGCCACATCGTAGTTGTTAGAAAGGTTGTTTGGATTGTGTTTCCATGGCATGGCGACTTCATACCTTCCTTTGTCGAACTTGAGAGATTGCCGTACAGCTTGAAGAGCATCCTTCTCATCAGGTCTCAACGTCTTTCAAATCTTCAATTTCCCAAAATCGTTCTAATGCTCGATTTAAATCACTCCGTACACAACCAAGAAAGAATGTGTTGTTGAAGTTGGTCGAATTAGGCTGCATACGTTCTTGCTGCAGGCGTCCAACACAAGTTTATCCAAGAGGTGTGAGTCGAGCAACTGGCTGCCCTGCGTTTCCTCTGACCTCCTTCAGTGAAATGTGAAGCTCCGCATGATCCACTCTGATCAGAATATCTACTTGGCCTCCGTTGCCCAACTTTGGGAATGGAATGTTCTTCAGATGGTCGTAATCCCCTGCTTTCACAAACCAGTCGATCGGTCTCAAGTTTCCAGTCACTTGATTTGTTGTATATGCATTTATCCTGTGTTGTGACTTTCCACCCAAATCAACCAGGTCAAAGTGACTGTCATGGAAGAAAGAGATTTGACGTGTCCATTCAGAGTGCCCACAGAAACTTGTTCCACTGGTCCGTGAAGGCCTAGCTCCGCAGCAACATCTGCATTCAGGTATGTTTTGGTACTGGCATCATCCAGTAACGCATTCACTTTGAGTTTCTTCTTTCCACTTTGCAAAATGATTGATATGGTGCGCAAAGCTGTGACCGGCTCATTTCCGATGTCTGAGGAAGTCATTGACTGTTCAGGGGGAGACGAGTCCCGTTGACATCTTGTTGTCCTTGGTTTTCGAATCGTCCTCTCGAATACCAGTAGGCTGATCCTTGTGAAAATCTCTCCTCCACCCATCCTCGTGAAGCAGTCGATGATGGTTGTCTTGACATCCATTTATACCACAGGTTCTTGTCTTCGGGCAGTTGACACCATGGTGTTTCAGATCCAGACAGCGAAAGCAGAGTCGTAGAGCCTTTGCAGTTTTCCAGCGTTGCGAAACGTCCATGGTCTTGAGTTTGGGACAAGACCACTCAGCATGTGTTTGCGCACAGACCCTGCAGCCCCCGTCTCTGAGGGTACGATGACGGTCCAGAGTCTCCAAACATCGTTTGCTGGTGATCCCTGCTGCGACTGCCAACACCACGAATAGTTTCTGCTGCCACCGTCAGGAACTCGGCCTTTCGATTTATCCTCTCTCGTAATGCCTCCAATCCATCTTTCTTCTTGTGATCGAATGCCCATCGCTGATACTCTGTAAGCATCGTCTCAGTTAACTTCTTCTGCACCTTCAGATGAAGTGAACCATTTCCCAGCTCATCTCTCCGACCAGTCTCCATCAGGTTGACAACTAAGACATCCAAAATGTCAGCAAGCTTCTCCACATCTTTTGCGTTGCCAGGGCGTATCGGTCTACATTGATTCAGCTCTTCCATGTTTATCGCAACTTGCCCGCGGAGACCACTATACTTCCTCTCCAGACGGTTCTTTGCANTCCAGACAGCGAAAGCAGAGTCGTAGAGCCTTTGCAGTTTTCCAGCGTTGCGAAACGTCCATGGTCTTGAGTTTGGGACAAGACCACTCAGCATGTGTTTGCGCACAGACCCTGCAGCCCCCGTCTCTGAGGGTACGATGACGGTCCAGAGTCTCCAAACATCGTTTGCTGGTGATCCCTGCTGCGACTGCCAACACCACGAATAGTTTCTGCTGCCACCGTCAGGAACTCGGCCTTTCGATTTATCCTCTCTCGTAATGCCTCCAATCCATCTTTCTTCTTGTGATCGAATGCCCATCGCTGATACTCTGTAAGCATCGTCTCAGTTAACTTCTTCTGCACCTTCAGATGAAGTGAACCATTTCCCAGCTCATCTCTCCGACCAGTCTAAGACATCCAAAATGTCAGCAAGCTTCTCCACATCTTTTGCGTTGCCAGGGCGTATCGGTCTACATTGATTCAGCTCTTCCATGTTTATCGCAACTTGCCCGCGGAGACCACTATACTTCCTCTCCAGACGGTTCTTTGCACCATCATATGCAATAGCCGAGTGCCCCAGGGTCTTAACTGCCTTCAGTGCCTCACCTTTCAGGTAGTGCCGCAGCTGCAGCAGTTTATACTCCGGTGTTGCAGGTGCCTGGTCTATGCAAGTCATGAAGGCTGACTTCCATCCTGGACATACACGCTTGTCACCAGCAAAGCTGCATATCTGGGTTTTACTAGGGTTTGGCTTCAAATGATTTAGTTGGCAATACATGGTCAGACAGGAGTGCAGACTCGAGAGAGTGTTCAATCTTCTCAAGGCTTTTTTGATGCGTTTTTATGCACAGATCACCTGCATAGAACGTTCACAACTGACTGGTTTTAACTGATCATTGGTGTATATATTAAAAAGTGATGGAGGAAGGACACTTGCCTGTAGGAGCGCATTGCTCTGACTGAACTACCGATTTTTGTTGTCATTCTTGATCACATAGAACCTTCTATTTGATCAACAAAAGCAGCACCAGTATTGAGTCTGAGTTGGAACCCATCCAATATGCTGAGTGAGCACGAGAAATTGTCGATCGCAGGATTGGCCCTTACAAAAGCCAGCTTGATCATCAGTGAGGTTTTCCTCTATCAGTGGGATTATTCCTTTGGGAATCAGTCTCTCGAACAGCTTTTATGTTATACATAGCAGTGATATCGGTCTGTAGGTTTTTGGAATCATTAGATCTTTCCCTTGTTTTGAAATAACTACTACCTTAGCTTTTCTCCATACTGTTGGGATCTGCAATGTGGAGAGACATTGGTTTAACATTTCTTAAAACCTGTTAAATGATTGTTCACCGAGGTGGGTGAGCATTTCCGTGAGAATGTCATCTTGGCCCAGGGCTTTACCTTTCTTCAGGTCTTTCAGTCCAGATAGGAGCTCCTCTATTATGGGAGGTCTTGTTAAGAAAGACATATTCTGGTCCGATTTGGGTAGGAAAGTCGATTGGTACAGACCTGATGGTTTACAATGTTGCCCTGATTTTCCATTGGTAACAAATTGTTTCGCTACATCGTTCAGAGTGACATTTGCGACTGAAGGAGGAGTAATATTGTCCCCGTTGAGGCCCTTTATGGTGATCCATACCTTTGTTCTGTTCTTCGTCATATTTGTGCTTTTAATTGCCATTTTTTCCTTTTTCCTTCGGCAATAAATCCTATGAGTCCTTTGCCCAATTCCAATATGTTCTCGGAGAAGGAAACTGTGTTGTACAGCCTCTCATACTCCTACAGCAATTTGGATGACTCTTTACTGATGCCTGCTATGTATCCATCTCTGCATGCCATAGGGATGTGGTCTCTCGCTACCTACTTGATGACTTTGACAAACTTGGCATAGTTTTTTATGTTGGTTCATTGTCATTCAAGTGCTCGTCGAGGGTCTTCGAGTACTGGTCCCACTTGGCTTTCTTCAGATTAAAACACTTCTTAGATGATTTAGTTGGTTGCCAGTTTAACGGAATCATTTATAGTGATCGCGATTGGCCGATGTTGGGATTGTGGAATGGGGTTAAGGACTTGCTTCTCGGAGAGATTTGCGATCCCTGCACTTGTGAAAGAGAGATCAGGCTTATATCCCCTTTTCCAATGTCCTCTACTGAATGATTTCGGTAGTTTTTCATCATGAATCAGAGAGAGCTTGGAGGCGGCCATCCAGTCGTCAACAAGCACCACATTGGTGTCGGTGTCTTGGTAACCCCAGAGTGTATTGTGGGAGTTTAAATTTCCAATAACAATGTGACTTTTTCTCTTGCATTGCTCGGGGATTCTAGGTGCATGGAATGTTTCATTAGGTGATTGATAAATGAATTTAACAAGAGCATCTTTGAGGCAAACAGAAATGCATTCTGTATCGCCATGGACTGTTTCAGTATGAAGCCTTTCGATACTCAATGTTGGTTTGCAGAAAATGGCGGACATATTTTCCGTATTCTTTTCTCAACCAGAAGTTTCAGCCCAGTGATAGACGGTCGTCACTTGACTTTATCAGATAGGTTTCTTGTAAGCATATGGTGTCAGTCACAAGCAGCCTGTGGGATGAGTTTTGCCTTTTCGTCATAGTGTCCCTCCACGTTGAAGGAAATTACTGCCAAAGCCGGTCCTGATAATGACACGTACTTCCGACTTTGGTCGTCAGGCATTGGTGGGTGTATCAGATTCGATAGTAGAGTAAGGGAGTGTCGCAGGTGATTACAGAGAATAGCCTACTGGTGTCGTGGGATGACCAGAGACGATCAGCGTTTATCAGGATGCGTCAACGTGGGAACTCCGCATGCATCCCAGTTGTTTCGCTGTAGAGGCACAAAGTAGTTGTATGAAGCAATTAAGACAATCGTGTTGTAAACTTCAGACATTTTCTTAGAGACAGCATAAGCCGTCTTTTAAATTTCATAATTGTGGAGGTGTTTGGACTCCTGCTCACAAACTTGTCACTATTTTAGTGTGGAAAACAAAACCATTTTGCAAAACACGGCAGAGCTGCAGAGAACTCATCCATGCCAAAGTTCTAAACCAAAAGTATCGGTCAAGCAATACACCACGTGGAAATTACCAACAAATCATATGAACCCAGTGATAAGGAAGCTTTGAAACTGTTCACCCAACTGGTCTATAAATGAACGAAATCTTTAATTTAAAGATAAGTGGTTCACCCTTGCTGACAACTATAACAGCAAGTATGACAACACCAGTCAAAATAAACAATCACTATCATCATGGTATTAGACAAAGGAGCATTCTTATACATAATTGATGAAATAGCCTTTTATGCTTAAGAAGATATTTTCAAGAAGAGGCATTTTAAACGAGAGTTTGTGAGTTTTATCTTTTTGACAAACAGCATGCGAGAAAAGTGGAGGCAATGTCCTCATTTACGAAAAATATTACACCATTACCTAGGAATATTCATCAAAATTTTATCAAGACAGTAATCTCAACAAATTCGTCTTTAACGTGGTTCGTTTGAACTGTTTGTCAATCTCCCGTTGACAGATCGATCATCGTCGGCGAGTGTTCAGAAGGAAGAGATGTTTGGCCAGAACAAATTGCAGGAGAAGTTGAATTACGACCATTACGTCAAACATTCCAGAGATAAAGTTGATATAAATAAAACTAGGCGGTGCTATGGATGACGTAAAGGAGTTGGGACAGCAAGGATTTGCAACGATGTGGGAATTTGCGTGACCTGACCTGTGGGAACGAGAAATTGTCAGTTCAACATGGCCGACGAAGGTGAGAAGAAACTGAAACCTGCCAAAAAGGGTGTACTAAATGCAGACAAGAGAACGGCTGTTATTATTGGACGAGGAAAATCGATGAAAATATGCCGTCAAACCACGACTCTGGAGGTGTTGTTGAAGAAGTTTTGTCTTGCGAAAACGGACATACTGACCAAGAAGATAGCAGCCGAGGAAGACATAGCTGCTTGGGAACAAACCTTTGACTTTTTAACCGAGCAGGCAGAAGAATCCTTGAATTTACTAGCCGACAAACTAACCAAAATAAACACTGCAAAAGGAGAAAAGATGGCGACGGAAGAATTAATGCGGGAGGCATTTTGATTGGAGGCAAAGATGAAAATTGCTGCTTCTTATGGATCGTCAATTGTTGAAGTTGGGACAGAAACAGTTACTAAAAAGTTGCCCAAGATGACGATTACGACGTTTAATGGGATGCACTTGGATTAATTGGGATTCTGAGAACAGTTTCATGAAGAAATCAAAGGGGATTGTTCAAGTCACCGAATTGTCATACCTGAAAGAGATGATTTTGCCTCTGCCCCTCCGGAAGGCTGATCGACTGCCTGCTGGATGGTTAGGAATAAGTAAAATAAAGCCTGTTAAAGGGAGAAGTGAAGGCTCACATGCAAGGGATAGTAAACCTATCGTCTGTCACAGGCCGCATTTCACCACAGTCTGATAACACATGTGCAGTTGTTGGAGATTTTGAGGATTTGAATTATATCAATGGTCACGAAAGACTTATGCTGGCCAAGCTTCCTGGTATCAGATAGGATTTGATGCGTCTGGATTCGAACTGGAAGGAATGGGGGATTGGACAGTTTATTTGGGCATTAAAACAGTGGTGTGAGTGGATTCCATTAGGGTACTGTAATTAGGAGCAAGTGGGAATTCAAGAAGTAAAATGGGTGAAAACTCAATCCGTCAAGACCACGGATCAACTCAAGGGACCGACGACTTGTGTGTGTTGCGATCAAGGAGGGCATTGGAGCAGGGACTCTAGCAACGTGAAATCTTTCGACGAGAGGAATAGAATATTTTCAACTTGTATGTCTGATGTGCACTCATGGAGGCCATCGAATAGCATTTCGCCAAGACAAAGGCTGTTTTCGGTGTGGGAGCTGTCACCATACTTCAATTTGCGATAGAGGACGAGGGGTCTTAGGAAACTAGCTGAAAAAAGGATGGGAGTAATATTTCGTATCCAGGAAATCCTCTACTTTATCGTAATGATGGGGGGGGGAGGCATCTCCGCCATCTATCCTGTGGTGATCGTCGTAGTCAATGGGATCACTTGTCATACTAACTGGATACGGCATCAGGGAACTGGTATGCCTCATCTACTTTACTGAACAGAGTTGGAGTGGGACTGATGGAGAAAGAGTCACGAAACATTGAGATGCTAATGCACTCCAGTCCAGAGAAAGTTGACGTGTTCAAGGTAGATGTTACTTCAACTGACGAAAAATTCAATCTGCCTACTAAAGTCACTAAAATGAAGAAGGAGACGCTAATCAAGTTGAACAACCCAAACTACGCTGGCATGGTCGAGAAATTTCCTCATCTGCAGGTAACCACCATCATGGATAACGATACAAAACCGGAACTACCACTTCACTTGTTTCTGGGACTTGGCGAGTATTCAAAGCTCAAAATGCAAGTGCCACTGAAAATTGGATAGCATGGGGGTTGCGGAGTTGATCAAATTTGGATTAATGTACTTGTTACCAGGAGCTGATATTGACAGGCAAATTCTTCTGATCCAATCATCCGTCGTGGATTTCGATCGCCTGTGGTGACTCAACATTGGTGTTCAAATGTAGTTATCGTCAAGGGCAACGAGACGAACCAGAGACATTAAAAGACCAGAATCATCATTGAATTCATAGGGGGCGTGACCAAGTAGATGGAGCGATTCAGCACCTGTATCCATTAAATGTGTCTTGTGATTGGGCACCCAATGACAGTCTAACTACACGAAATCAAGCAACGAATACCCTACTGATTCTGGACACACTTGAGTTCAGACCACGACGAAATGCAGCAGCTGTAGCCAATAATCCTCTGAGAGCCCTGCTGGAGGACGAAAAGAGTGAGTCCCATGTTGAAATGTGAACTTTGCTACCTCCAATGTCAAGGACTGTCAGAATGTTGACGTGCACATAGACTGGGATTAGAGGATCGGACTGACAGAGATGAAGAGACAGTCTACCAGGGCTTCGTGGAACAAGTAACTCAGAGAAAAGGTAGCTGGTAGGAGTCAAGACTGATGCGGACAGTGTGGAAATCCTCTACTAGGCAACAACAAGACTGCCAGGCTTGCAAGACCATCAAGTTTGATGAATAAGTTAAAAAGAGATCCACAGTTATTCCAAACATGGAGTGCAACAATACGGAAGCAGCTATCCCAAGGCATAATTGATAAACCTCCTCCGATCATAGCAGGGAGAGGGCCCTATATTCTGCACAAATCAGACATCAAGGAATCTGCGGAGACAACCATGGTATGTTTTGTCTACAATGAGTCTTGCAAGCCGAAAAGAGAAATTTATAGAGCTCATCGCTTAAAAATGCTTGAAGATCTGGTATGAGATTCCTAACCAACACATCTGGTATGAGATGTGCTGGTTAGGAACTAGCTGAAACCTATCACCATTACCGGAGATTTGAAGCAGGCCTTTATTTGAGTTTGCATTCAACAAGAAGATCGCCTTTGCTTTCACTGTATTTAAGATGAACTTTCTGACAAAGTTACTTCATTTCGCTTCACACGGGCAATATTCTGATTAGTCCAGTCGGCATTTTTACCGGGTTTAACCATCGAGTTTCATCCAGACAGTATCCCGAGTTAATATTCGAAGATGCAGACGAAGTCCAAAAAGATCTCCATGTGGATACTGTAATCAGTGAAGGTGAAACTGAAAAGGAGGCGAGAAAGGTTAAAAGGCATTGCATTGACATTTTTGCAGGAGGAGGATTTACACTTTACAAGTAGTACTCAAATTTACCAACTCTGGAATCGGACAGCAGTGACGTGGGTGATGAGCGGACCTTTGTCAATCAGGAGCTGAACGTGAACTATGAAAGCTCAAACCTAGGACTTGCATGAAACAAGGATGCAGAAATTACAGGCGTACGAATTCTGACCAAGCAAGAAGAATGGACCAAGAGAGGAATGCTGTTTTTTTTACGTCAATCGAAAGGCCAGTAGAATTGAGTTCACCTATACTACTTGCTGGAAAGCAATTTTTTAGAGAAGCTAACGACTTAAACTTGGACGGGACACAACTTTGACGTTATTTCTTTATGATAGGTGGACAAAATGGAAACAGCCATTTACATTCTTGTTTGAAATACCTCGTCAATTCCATAATACAAGGCACCAGTCACGTTCATAGATATTCACAGTTTTGCACGTTACATTGGGACTTGTGTTGTACTGTATTGGGCATAAGTTGGGCAGTATTAAAATGTAGCACTTGGCCAATACTGTACATTACCTAACATAATGGTATTTCGACACAGGACATTTATCGTGTTACCAATGTAGTAATTTGTTTACTTTTGACGTCAGAATAAGATTCTCAGATTCTCAATAAGAGACATTTGAAGGCAGAGTTTGAAACTCACACTGTAACTCCATTTATTTTCTTTATTTTTTTTGGGCTTTTGTGGGTTTTCTTTTTCTTAAAGGCTTGAGGAGAGGTGCGTAAGTTTTGGACATATTCATCAATATTAAAAGGTAAAAAGTGAAGTGAATGGTGTTGTTTTGGTTGGTACATAGAAATCGAAACACAGGAATTCAAAGGTGTGGAAATAACAGAAGTCCTTCAAGAGAGAGGATAGTGGTAGACTTAGATTTGTGTTTGCTTGGTTAAAAATGGCTCAATCAAGCTGTCCATTGCATTGATTTACAGGTAGTAAGCATGATTACAAAATGGCTAGCTTTTCTGTACTTTATGGGGCGTGGGGGTCATATAGGTCCAGTATTATACCTTTTGTCTTCTTCTTCGTCTTTGTCCGGCTTCTCTCGTTAGAGGTCGCCACAGCGGATCAATGCTGGCCACCTCTGTATGTCAGAGGTATCCTCGGTTAATGCACCTGCCACTCTCATGTCTTCTTTCACCGAATTAGAGAACCTCCTCTTTGGCCTTCCTCGCTTTCTCTTTCCGGGTGGAGCCATTTCCATCACTTTTCTTCCTACATAACTCTCATCTTTTTTCATCACATGGCCGAACCACCGCAACCTTGATTCCCTGATCTTATCTCCTAACCTGGCCACTCCCAGCATTTCTCGTACTGCGTCATTTCTCACTCTGTCCATTCTGGTCTTTCCAATTGAAAATCGCAGCATCCTCATTTCACTCACTTCCATTCTCTTCTCTTGCTTCTTCGTTAATGGAACCGTTTCCATGCCATATATCATTCCTGGTCGTACCACCGTTCTATGGATCGCCCCTTTAATTTTATTTGGCATATTCCTGTCACACAAGATCCCCGTCACCTTTCGCCACACATTCCATTGCGCCTGCACTCTCCTCNTTATTTGGCATATTCCTGTCACACAAGATCCCCGTCACCTTTCGCCACCCATTCCATTGCGCCTGCACTCTCCTCTGGACTTCTCGGTCACAGACCCCACTACTTTCCAGTGTCGATCCCAATTCTTGCACTTGCTTGATCTCACTTCCATCCACTGTGATTTTCACTTGCACTTCTTTGTCATTCAGGCACAGAAACTCCGTCTTTGCTCGACTCACCCTCAGGCCTCTTCTCTCCAGTGCATTACACCAGCTTTCCAGTTCACACTCAGCTTCCCGTTTCGTACCGCAACATGGTACAATGTCATCGGCAAACATCATAGTCCACGGCGCTTCTTTTCTCACTTCTTCTTTAAGGTTGTACATGATCATGGCAAAGACGAATGGGCTAAGAGTAGATCCCTGGAGTAATCCAACACGGAAACCGGTGGTCACACCCATCGAGCATCTAACCACGGTCTCACACTCTGAGTACATATCCTGAACCAATTCGGTGTACTTCTTCGGCGCTCCTGCAGCCCTCATACAATGCCACACCTCTTCTCTCGGGGTCCTATCCTATGCCTTTTCCAGGTCTACGAAATCGCAGACTAATTGCTGTTGCCCCTCTCTGTACTTTTCCATGAGCAGCCGCAAAGCGATTATCGCATCAGTGGTGCCTCGACCGGGCATAAAACCAAATTTTTCCCCACTGATATTGACAATTCGCCTCAGTCTAGTCTCGATCACTCTCTTCCAAAACTTCATGGCATGACTCATTAATTTGTTGCCGCGGTAGTTCCTACAACTCTGTGCATCGCCTTTTCCTTTGAAGATGGGGATTAGTGTGCTTTTTCTCCACTCTGATGGCATTGGTTCTCCATGGATGATCTTATTGAACAGCCCAGCGAGGAGCTCAACACCAGAGTCACCCATGGCTAGCCATGCCTCCACTGGTATGTTGTCAGGACCAACCGCCTTTCCCTTTTTCATCTTCTTCATGCACTTGCTAACTACCTCATTGCCAAGGTCCGGTATCTCACGTTCATTCACAGTTAGCTCATCTCTCCTTCTCTCCCTGGGATTCTCCACGTTCATCAAGCCTTCAGAGTAATGCTTCCATCTTTTCAAGATCTCTTTCCTGTTTGTCAAAACTTCTCAGTTTTCTCCTCTCACCATTCTCACATGCTGTACATCACTGGTCGCTTTGTCTCGTTGTTTTGCCATCCTGTACACTTCCTTTTCCGCTCCCTTTTCCTGGAGACTAGAGTATAGCTCCTGATGTGCATCCTTCTTGGCCTTAGCAACCGCAACCTTCGCCAACCTTTTGGCTTCATCATATCTTCGCTCACTGTCCTTTTTTATGGCATTAAGCCATCCCTTCAGTGCTTGATTTTTCCCGGCAATTGCATCCTGGACTTCCTCATTCCACCACCAACTCTCCAAGTCTTCTTTCTTACGACCAGATGACACTCCCAATATGCTCTTAGCTGTCCAACTCATAGCGTTGGAAACTGTTTCCCATGATAGTTCCCTGATTTCCCCTGGGAGTTTTTCCATCACCTTTTGGCAGAAGTTCTGACTAACCTCTGTGTCCTTCAATTTCCACCATCTGATCCTTGGTTCCCCTCTCTCTGCTTTTTGGTGCTTCCCTTTCAGATCGAAATCTCCTATGACCACGTGGTGTTGCTTAGGCACTGGCTCACCAGGATTGACTTTGCAATCCTTCACGTCTTTCAGCGAGCGCCTCCTGCACAAAATGTAGTCTGTCTGGGCCTTCCTGTTTCCAGTCTCATAGGTCACAAAATGGCTTTCTATCTTGTTGAAAAAGGTGTTGAGCACCGCCATTCCCGTGCTGAGTGCAAAGTCCACGATCCTCTGCCCCTCCTCGTTCCTTTGGCCATACCCATTCCTATACCTACACCTTTTGTATTGAGCTGAAATTAGTTTGAGGGTAGTTTTTGCACGTCAGAAAGCGATACAAGTTTCAAGCCGACCGAAATAAAATTTAATTAAATTTGATTTACAACTGTCTTTCCTTATTTGAACTTCTTAATTCACAGTACACAAACCCTATTTGTCCAACGCTTACTCAACATATTAAGTTGTCTTCCGAAAAGATGTTTTCAAACAGACTTAAACTAAGACTCGCTGGCAGTTAATTCTGAAAAACAAATAACCTTGACACAAAAGAGAAACCCTAATTTTTTTAACATGTTCTCACTTTTATCAGGCTACGTTTGGAGACTTGAGTGTTGCACATAAATTTTGAATGACTATTGATAGCACTGGGCGACAAAACTTCTTTGAAAAATCCATTTTGTTTTAGACTTAAATGTGATTTGCTGTGGTTGATTTGCAGTTTCGTTACAGTCTTTGCATGCTTGTCCCCCACCAACGAACAGTACCATGGAGAACATGCAATTGTTGAAGTTGATGCTTTTTGTGCACAAAGGCCACGGCTGCCAAGTCAGGAAATAATTCTTTAATAGAAAAAGATTAGTAGAACAATTAGTGAGGGTTGCTTTAATTGCCCCAGGTGTTCGTTTTACCTCACGAAAAAAAAAGAAAGTGAAACGAAAGAGCCCTGGAATTGAATGTGAAACAAGATGGTCATAAATTGAAATGAGAAACCACATTCTTTGCGAAATACGGTGTATTCCTTGTGTGCGCTTGACTGCTCAGTGGCTTCACACTACTTCGCCACACCCACGCAAATGTCAAGTCAGGCAGAAAAAATTAGGCGATGATAGTGTGATTGACTTTGTTGTTTGCGAACTGATTTCCTGCCAATATGATAAGTAAAATCTTGCAACAATAATGGGATGAAGGAGAAATTAATTCGGTCTTCTTTGAGTGTCCACATGGAAAAACGGTCATGATTGGTCAACAGGTAACCTGACACCTTCCAGTGGTTTGGTCTCTGCATTTGATCATACCATTCTGTCCTTTTCCTGCTTGCAACAGAGAACAAAACATTTGCAGGCAATTGGTCAAAGTGTTGTTCTCGAGAGAACTTTGCAAGACAGTAAAAATGAAGGTAAGGTTATTCTGACTAATTCCACCAGTTTTGCTCTAGGTAACTCGTAAATTTGAGTGAAATCAGTATTCACAGAAATGACAGATATGTTAAAGGAGGTGCTAAGGATATCAGAAGGCTTAGTTCTGGGGTTAAGTTTATTGTTGATGGGGTTCAGTTCATAGTACTGGTTATCTTCAGTGCAAGATTGTACGGACAATGGTTAGGGTTCAGGTCAGCGGGTGTCCGAAAAACTTGGATTTCTATCGTCTTGCCAATTGACGATATGACCTATCTTGTATTTTGTTTATGGAAATAAACGATTTAAGGTACAAAACTTTAAAATCGCTATTAAAATAACGTTCATTTTGGTCGAAAGATATTTTGGTGGCACTGGACTGGGCCATAAGCGCCAGAATAAGAAAGCTGAAAGCAAATGTGTTTCTATTTAATATTGAAAAAAGGAGACTATCGAGAAAGCTCGCCAATTTTTTGTAACAACCCCTCTCCCCTAAAAACCCCACCAGCTTTCAGCTTTCTAGTTCTTGAACCTTCGGTCCAGTCGAATGCCAGCAAAATATTTGTTAACCCAAATGTGCACAAGCGATTTAGTGCATGACCTTACAACTTGCACTGCATGATACTACCCAGATAATTATTGGTTGTTTTTGGGTAGCGTGGAACTCGGAATCGTACGAAACAGATATTCGTTTCTGGACACTGTCATTGTAGCCACCTTAGAAAAATATTTTGATCTTTTATTCTTATATTTTTTAAGCTTCGTCTGTAAAATATGAGCAACTAAAATTTGATATCGGAGCGTTTAGCTAACAAGGATGTTATTTTGATTCGGAATCCTGTCATTGACTGATGATTTTAACTTGTTAAGCAGTAGTGTTTCTTTGTAAAAAAAACCATCCTTAAACATTGATACAGTGTATATTGTAGCACTGATATAGTATTTTAGATACTTGATTGTTAATATATAGTATTATCTTATTGGTGGTGTAAGGCACACCTTCATCTTGACATCTTTCACAGCAAAGATCAGATCTCATTAAAACGATCATGCTTATTGCAAAATAATTTCATGAATGTCGGTATATAATGATTTAGAACCTCCGAGCCTGAACCTTAGTAGGATTTTTGTTTTTTCAGCAACAGATGCATTTGCGTTATAATTTTGGTTGGGTCTTGAACCATTTAGGTTTTTGCCTTTCCAAATGACTTGCACCCTTAAGTCAATTTCATAACTTTTTTTTACTAAACACTTTACAAGGGGTTTTAAAAGTTCCGAATGGTGTGCGTTGATGCATGTATGGTGTAGCGAAACATTTGGCAACTAGTTTGTTCACTAAAATGCAGTCAGTTGCAAGAATCTTGTCTTTCTGCGATTGAGTTTAAGGTGGTACTTTTCCTTTGTGTTCTTTAAAGATTAGAACACAGACGGAGACAAATGAAACTGAACGAGTTCTAACAAAAACCCAGGCTTAGTAGTCAAGAGCCGACTGCAATGGGTGTGTGTGGGAAAGGATAATGCTAAACCCAATGTTTAAATAAAATTGCAAAAATGTAAGGCCAGTATTGGATATGACCCGATATAATATTATTTGTTTGGGAAACCCTGCGCCATTTGCCTTTGCGTAATAGTTTTATAATTAGCACTAGTATGATAGCAAATAAGTTCCATTCATTTTAGAATCATTTTTAGGTAAGTTTCATTCATCGTATTCCCAACACAGTCCTTACAATGTAGTGTGTAAACTACATTGTTTCTTTCTTCACGTGAACCTGGATCCTTCGGCTTTGAGAGTATTGTGAAAAATGAATACTTGATATCATGCTGTCGGAGAGTTAGCCTTAACCTGTTTACTGATGCCTTTGAAATAGGAGGGACATGTTTGTTTTGTAGGTTCTTTTTCGTCTTCACGATTACGCCTGCTAGTTTTTCCCTGTGCTCTTGAGCATCCTAGAATGGTATCCTTTACGTAAGAGAACTTTTTGAAGGTGTTTTTTCTTCCGTTCTGAGTAACAGAATCGATCATGTTCTGCAACTGTCTACAGGAAACCAACTAACAGTTAAACCCAAAACGATTTTGTTGAATCTATAAACTGTGACCTCAGAATCAGCATTGTTTATCTTAAACCATAAAACCTATGACAATTCGTACCCACTGAGTGGATGCCCATTCTGTGCTCCTACAAAAGCAACGAGGCTAAAGCGCAAACTAACAACGACATCAAAGATCTCTGGGGTAAGTAAAAGGGTAACGTGCAAACAATTGTTAAGGAATACGCTTAATTTTTCTGGAAAAGCCATCGTAAACCATCCTTAATTTGTAGTCTCGGCATACTTAACATTGCTCTGTAAAGAAGATAATGGACTTGCTTTCAGTGTCAAATTTAGCAATATGTTTTATTGTGTCAAATTTAGCAATATGTTTTATTGTGCCTTTTGCTACCTGCAAAAAAATCATTTCGTCAACAAAGGAGGAGTAGTAATCATAATATCATCATCATAATAATAATAATAATAATAGTAGAAATAGTAGTAGACGTAGTAGTAATAGTAGTAGTAGTAGTAGTAGTAATAGTAGTAGTAGTAGTAGTAGTAGTAGTAGTAGTAGTAGTAGTAGTAGTAGTAGTATTGAAAACACGGCAGAGCCAGCACATGTGAAAACTGTTTAGCCTCTGCTGCGGCTTTGCATTTGTCGGCCACGACTCGCAGCCGTAAAGCAAAGAACTGATGATGCAGGCATTGTGCACCACCATGTTGAACACGATCTTTAGTTTGAGTTTCTTCGAGACAAGGGTAATTTGTGTCGATCAAGAGTTGTTGCAGCCTTTCTGGTGCGTTGATTGATGTCACCATCGAGAACAGGTTGTCACTTATTGCAGGCCCAAGCAAGGTGAATTGATGACAAAGACTAATTCGTATTTTGTCATCTTTCCCCGGCTTTATTGGGGTTTGGCTTAACCTTTCAACTTGCTTTTATAATCCAAGGCAGATGTAATAATTTAGAGTAAGAATAATTTTGGTGTCAAGATATCATGTCTTATCAAACTTAGGGTCAATGTCTATGTTTCCTGGGCTGTCACAAATAATGTTATGATTCACTAATGCAAGTATTTTCTTGGGAACAAGAAAGAAATTTCTTACCTCGAAGGTCCACAGTGTACACAACCCAATCTGGCCTTTACGGCTGCAGTCTCTTGTTTACTTCTCCTACCGTAGCTTTGAAAGACCACAATCAGTTTGATCCTACGAGACAATCGATTTCTAATCTTTCTGCCTTCTACAAACTGAAAGCCAACTATCTTTTATATATTTTTTTGGGGGGGGAAGGGGGGTTACGTCATTTTCCCCCATTGACTTGGGCTCAAACGGTGCACTTCACAGGGACTTGGATTTGGCAGTGAGGAATTTCTTGGCCGGATGCCCTTTCAAATGCCAACCAATGGCTTTTTCTTTTGTGAATTTCCAAAGTTGGCCGCTCGGGGAATCGAATTCGGAATTATTGGCTGCGGTGCAGTTGCACTAACCAATTAAGCTACGGCTTCTCCTTATATATATATATATATATATATACTCAAGCTACATACAGTACTGTTTCGCCCTTTGTGGGTTCATCAGTGCAGCACAGAGTTTCTGAGACATAACTCTCAGGCCATGTTCCCGGAGCAAGCACAGCTTAAGAAGTTATTGTGGGATCCTGTCAGAGTGCTCAAACTACATATATATATATATATATGTGGTTGTAGTTATTCGACTGATTCATCGTGTTTATTAAGGATAAAAGAAGTGTTAAAAACATATGCTTAAGTTGAAGCTAAATATCCTCCATGTGAAGAACCAAGTGATTACAATCTCTCAGCGTGATCTGCTTTCGTAGTAATACTGTACCAAATTGTTCTCTCTGCACTTGCCCGAAATTATTTTTTGCAAACAGCCCTTACTGCAATTAATCAAATGACTCGCGGTCTTTTTTTTTCATCATTAAGCTTAGCTAATGTTAGTTACTATATTCGATAGAACTTTGGTTTACTGCGAAGGACTGTAACCGAAGGAAAAGGGTAGACCCTAACTTGACATAAATACTAGTAATTGTCACGTGATTATTTATGGACGGTAGCAGGAGGGGGTTCCCTACAGTTCCCCCTTCCTAAATAAACGAAGTTCTATTATAAATGATAATTAAATACGAATTGCACTCCCAGGAATGGTGTCCGGTAATAATTGCGGCTGTCTCGCTCTTCTGGGACGTTTTCTGTCTAATTCACCGTTTTCGACTTCGTTGTCTGTACCGGAATCTAAATCTGAATAATCGCTCTCCTCTGACAATTCACTTTCACTTGACTTTGATTCTGCTTCCGATGTTACGTTCGGAATAGGCTCATTTCGAAATTCGTTGTCTACAACTGGTGAAAGACGGTCGTGACGAACTATCTTGCGTTCCTTGCGAGCGTTTTCGATTTGGAAATTTACTCTATTAGGTAACTTGGAGATGATTTTCCACGGTCCATCTCTAC
>RDPX01000180.1:468470-518133 GCA_003991215.1 Morbakka virulenta | reverse complement strand
GGATCTGGCGGGGGTGGGTGGGGCAACTTTCGATTTTCGCCAGTCTTATAATGCTTCACTTTAAGGCAAATGTGTTGTAGGTAATAATAATCAATAAAACGAAGATTGCTATTGTACTGGTGTTGCATTTTCCGCTTATTTACTTCTAAGGTGTCGAAAACATGAGAAAAAATATCTTTCATTGATGAACTCGTCACATATTCGAATTCTGTCGGTTGTATTTTACCGTGTTCGTCTGGAGTTAAATTGTCAAACGCGATAACTTGAGGTAAACCGGCAGATCTTCCGAAAACGACATTGTATGGAATACAATGAATGTCTTTGCTCTCACTAGCGTTTAAGGTGAACAGTAATCCAGGTAATATGGAACGCCATTTGCATGGTTGTAGACTACGATGTAGCAAAACAGCACGCAGTAACTCTTTGAGGGTACAAATGTTCCTTTCAGCGAATCCATTACCCTGACTATGATATGCCGAAGATATACGCTTTTCAATCCCGAGTTCATTGCAAACCTCAGCCATAACTGCTTCATCCACGTTCGAGCCTTGATCAGATAACAAATAGAAAGGGGTGCCATGAATATAAATCTAGTTTCTCAGTAAAGCATCGACTTTTTTTTGGCGCCGTCTGATCCTTTAAAGGTACGGCTTGTACAAATTTTGAAAGATATCGCCAATGAACAGAAGATATTGATAGCCATTATTGTCTTTTGGTAAGTATGCGATGCCAATAGACAAAAACTGCATAGGTGCATTCGGAATGAACATCAGTGTAAGAGGTGCTTTTGGCGGAGATGTGGCGCACTTGGTTTTTTGACAGGTTTCACAACCGTGGCTGAACGATTTGATGTAATTGTACATATTAGACCAGTAGAGACGGTCTTTTAATAATGAATACACTTTGTCTGTTCAAAAATGGGCAATGTTATGATATTCTGACACAAGTTTCCGCAAGGAGGGATAACTGGACGGCCTGATTTGGTAAGTACACCATCACATACTCGTAATTGCAACTGGACTCTTTTCAATTTACCCTTCGAAATTTTTTCTTCTTTAAGAACTCGCTTTGTTGCATCTGATATCAAGGGGTCTTTCAACTGTTCTTCCTTGAATTGGACGCGAAGTCCCTTTTTACTACTAAACAAAGCATAAACGTTTTCCTCAAACTCTGCTAGTAGTTTTTCATCATTTGCTGCCTTATTTCGTGACGGGGCATTGGCCTTGACTTTGGACTTTCCCGGAATGTATTGGATTGAATAATCAAACTCTTCTAATTCTGATATCCAGCGAGCAAATTTACCTCGGGATCCTTCTGTTCACGGAGATGTATTAAAGGTTATGGTCGGAATTCAAAATGAAAATGAAAATGAAAAATGAAAATGTTGTGCCATCCAGGTAAGCGCGCCAGTGTCTGATGGCACACACATGGGCGAATACTTCTTTAGTCGTTGCCGACCAATTTTTCTGTGGAGGCTGTAATGCTGTAAAGAAATATGCTATCGGGTGCAAGCAATTGTTGTTTCCAACTTGTGATAAAACTCCACCAACTGCATAATTACTAGGATCGACCTCAACGTCTCTCCTAATGTTGGATAGCATAAAACTGGCTTGAATGATAGTTTTTGTTTTAAAAGGAGGAATGCGGATTCACAAGAATTACTCCATTGAAATGAGAGTCTCGCAGGTAAGCTTATTTAATGGTTGGCAAATTTCGACAAAATTTGGATCTGTAAAAACCTGCAAGCCCGAGAAATCTTTTCAATTCCTTTCTAGTCTCTGGACGTTTGTAATTATTTATTGCTTCTGTGTGTCGAGCATGTGGTTTAATTCCTTCTTGCGAAAGCTCAAAACTGAGAAAATTGACTTGGGCGCCTGCAAAAATGCATTTGGAGAGTTTTAAAGATATACCCGATGCTTGTAATCTTTGAAATACTTGCTCGAGATTGTAAAGGTGCTCTTGAAAATTTCCGCTTAATCTGACTATGTCATCCATATAAACCAAAATCCGGTCGGAAGGAAGTCCAGATAAGGTAATATCCATCATCCTCTGGTAAAGGACGCTCCAGCATTGCATTAGCCGAATGGTGTGACATTACATTCGAATTTACCTCTTGGAACAGAAAACGCCTTTTTTTTCTTTGTCTTCTGTTACCAGCATCGACCAATAAGCAGAGGTAGCATGAAGAGTTGACGATAATAACTGGTGCGATCCACGGTGACGAAGATGGTCGAATAATACCATTGTCAAGCATCTGTTGTGTTTGGTTACTAACTTCTTCATCCCAAGCATGAGGAATGCGATATGGTTTTCTGTGAACTGGCTGTGCATCGTTTGTAATTATTCGATGCGTCATATTGCGTACAGGTATTGGTTTCTTTGGATCAGAAGCAAAAATGTCTCCGTATTTGAATATTGAAGTCTCTAACTGATCCTTTTCGTCGTTTGAAATTTTATTTCCATGAGTTATATTCAATTGGGGGTTTGTTGAATTGTTTTTTTCCTTTGGATCAATTTCCTAGATTGCACTGTCGCTTTGTCATTATTGACATTCAGTAAAGAGATTTGAAGGATACCCTTTAAATCTGGAATTGAATTGAGGAGCCGTGGCTTAATGGTTAGTGCAACTGCACAGTAACCAAGAGTTCCGGGTTCGATTCCTCGAGCTGTCGAGGAGAATTTGGAACTTTTCAAAGTAAAAAAAGCCATTGGTTGGCGTCAGGAAGGGCATCCGGCCAAGCAATTCATCACTGCCAAATCAAAGTCCCTGTGAAGGGCACCGTCTGAGCCCCAATTGCTGGGGGAAAATGACGTTAAAAAAAAAATTACTCTGCGTGGTTCTTGTTTAAACCAAGCATTTCAAGGCTGCCGACATCGATTAGAGAACAACTTGCTCCAGTGTCTAATAAAGCGTGTACGTTCATGTTGTCAAACTGTAGCTTGAGCACAGCGGAAAATTCTTTAGCACTTTTCCTCTCGAAAATATTTTGATTTGCAGCCCTTGCTTGATTAGATTTATTTGGGAAGGTATTTCGTTTCCCCCGTCGCTGTCAATGGATGCGCCTTCTAACTTTTTCATCACTTTTTCTGTGATTGCATCTACCAGGACTTTCGACACTTGTACACTCCTGAGCATCTCATCCTCTCTGTTGACAAGTTATCGATATTGGCCCCAGCAAAGTTTGTCAGTGACTTCAAGGCAATTTGCATTTTTTAGTGTTATTCTTTCAGAAAATCTTTGGCAATTTTATTTTGAGTACTGCTATCGAAAGTAGGACAGGCGAGCTTGACCAAAGTGGTTATCTTGTATGCACATGTTTGTGGGGATTCATCTGACTTGCGTCTCCTATTGTTTAACTCTACGATTGCAGCTTCTCTGTCGACGTTTCCACTTTGAAATTCTTTTAATAGCTCTGATTTTATTTTGTCTGCATCTTTCTTGTCTGTTGCAGATAAACGCCAATAACCGAATGAAAATGTACCCTAACTGAACGTAAATACTACTAATTGTTACGTGATTGTTTATGGACGGTAGCAGGAGGGAAGTTCCGTACATTAATGGGCCGGGTGAAGGGCTACTCTTTTTTCAGATCCCCTACTACCAAGTCAGATGGACACATGGGGATTGGGGTGTGCACTGGGAGCTTTTATGGGGGAGGGGTCTGGCCTCGACATAAGTCCGGACACGTAACCATGTTGTTACTACTTTTTACAAAACGTAGTAATCACAGGCATTTATTTTATCGTTTTAGTTTGATAAAAAAATATAACAATCTCTTAAAAGTAAATTTTAAATGTAATGAAGCAAATTTTTGTATGTAAGTGTAAATAATATTTTTAAGTCAATTTTTAAATTTTAGGTGGCTCCAGCTGCAGCCTTCTTTCTCGTGCTTGCTTCCATTTCATCATTAACAGAGTCAGGTGCGTACATACAAGTTCATTTTTATTGCGTGTTTTGGATTACATTTTTATTTTTTAGACAAGATGAAGCCTCTGCCAAGGAGCTTATTTCTTCCCGCATTTGAACTTATAACCAGACATTGTAGTACTGTATTGATTAAGAAATAGAAAAAGAAAACTACTGCCGTGACCCGCGATCAAACTCCAGTCCTTCGGATCTTGAAACCTTCTGTCTGATGCTATTCTGACAGAGGTTCCTCAGGTTATCTAATTGTAGTGAAATTTGGAAACAAGTGAGAAGGCGGCAGAACCAAAAACAATCCTGCACAAACTGTACAACAATGCACAGACTCGAAGGCAGATGCAGACGGCGAACCCGATTAAAACGAAATCTAATAAGTGCTTCCTTGTGTTACTTTGAGCATTTTCCTAAACTTTAATCCAAATTAGTTGATGACGTTTACAATTTTTTGTCCACAAACAGACACACGAACAAACTAGAAAAGCACTTGAGAGACTGCAGACCACCACTGAGCAGCTTATTTCCACCCATATAAGAGTTTTAACAAATATGTCAAGGCCTTCAATTATTTATATATATAAAATCACATTCTTTGTTAAGTTGTCACGGAATTTCTATCATCATAATTCCATTATTATTTTTCCAGACTAAGAGATGGAAAGATAGACCGACAGACAAACAGACAAATATACGGGAACATAAGCTGGTTGGTGGAAGTAATCCGACTATTATGTTCAACTCGCAATTGCATAATTTTAATACTATACACACAAGACGTCAAAAAATTTGCGTTTTATTTTCAAAGCTAGAAAGTGCAACAAGGGAGGGCGAGTTCTGGTTTGACGAATGCACACGAGTGGAACTCCTAAGTATTGTTGGGTAGAGGGGATAGGAGTCGTTGGGGTTTGTAGGGATGGCACTTGATCAAACTTCTTATTTCGTGGTGCCTGAGCTACATTACTTGACCTACTATCCTTTGGGTTTCCAGCATCGCGATGATTCCACTTGGTTGGTGGCAGTTCAGCTGAACATGGCTGTATGGATTAATTTAGATGGAAAGTACGTGCCCACTGGATCTGGTTTTGCCACTGATACTGAACAGCGAGGTTTATTGTCGAACGAAGACAGCAGGAGAAGAGTTGGAGGAAACAGCCACGACGTTAGCTACTAGACTCTTGTTTTACTTACAATTCTCGTTCGATGAAGCCATTTTATACGTTAATACCAAATTTTGTTACAGTGCAGCACTTAACTTAAGTGAACCTCGACAGGAACCAAAACGTTTTTGAATATGTGGCCTGAAATGAACTCGAAATAACAATAATTAGATTATTACGGTCTTGTATTTTGACACTTTAACCGCTTTCGGTAAATGAGCGGTAAAGGACCTCTGGTAAACCCGGGGTTTTTCGGTAAAGGCCAGAAAGAACAACAAAGTTAAAGTAGACACGATATATAGTGAACTACAGCTGAAAATATTCTCTATTTATTCTGACAAAGCACTCTTGCAAAGCAAGTTTACTTTTTATTGTAAAAAGAAAACACAATGCATCTATAGTATTTTCATTCAGACGACTTCTGAGGTTCGTGATGAGCAACCCACAGACAATGAGAGCTCTTTCAGGTTCTACTTGACATGGCTGCACCGTTTTCAGGTCTTGAAGGAGTAGCTCAAGGTTTGGTGTTAGCTTTTTAGTGCCCTCGTGTGCACTAAACTCTTTGGATCGGCTTCTTTTTGTAATCTGGAGATTCTCCTTTCTCTTCTCCGCACTGTCAAAGGCCAGTTCCAACTCACCTGCTAGGGAAAGAGTCCCCTTGCCCTTCTTTTTACCTCTTGACATCTTCCCCAGAATCTCCTTCTTCTTACGTGCCTTTTAGGAATCTCTAAACCAGCTGTGTTGCAGGAGAAAGTGCCTCTTGTTTCTTTGATGTTGGATAGCTGCTGTTTGTAAAGTAGTCAGGATCATTGAGGCTACTCTATCAAATGAACAAGACTTGCATATCATCGTTAGGATACCCTCTCTTCTAGAGCATCTTTCATCACACTGGAATCTGCAGAGTTAAGGTGAGGCAGCTTCTTTAGAGTGAAGTCATGAATTATTTCACTTTTAAAGATGTTGGTGTCCCTGTGGCACATAGCTTCAACTGCATAGTTCACAGGCTCAAGAACAGCTGCAACATCTTTAAGCTGGTAGAATTCACTGGCATCCTGAAGCTCCGATCAGTACCATTTAGACAGGTTATCAAGCTTAAGAAAACGGACTATCATCTGGTACGTTGAGTTCCACCTCGTTCTGCAGTCCAAAATGAGATGAATGTTCGTTTGAAACTCTGTTCGAACGTATTTCTGCAGGATGGTATTTTTAACTGGTGATCTCTTGAACTACTTGGCAATTTTTCTTACTTCCTTGATCACTAGAATGTGGTACTAATGACTTGCCGTCCTTAATTCTTTATGCATCATCCAGCAACTGCCCACCTCCTTTGCATCTTCTTTAGTCTCCTCGGTTTCCATGCCCTCCACCTCTTCCTCTTCTGCGTCTTCTTTCTCAGACTCGCTGTCATCTTTCTTTTCGTACAGATAGTCAAGCACAACAAGATAATAGCCGTGGAAAAAGCAAAGTTGAGGGATGGGGATGATCAGCCTGCCAAATTTTACCATTACTCAAGCTCCAACTGTCGTGACTGCCACCACATCAGAGTCAATGGAAACACCAAAGGCTGAAAACCATTACCCGACAAGCTCAACAGCTGTTTCCGCAGGCATGCTTCCTCGTATTACAACCATCCCAAGGTTAAAAACTCCAGAGCTGTAGCTGTGGATGTCAATGTTCACATATTTCTTTTTGCTGAGGGCGGTGAGATTAAGTCTTTCCCTCTTTTTTGTAGGTACTCTAGTTGGTGTTTTGTTTCCTTTTTCTTTGTCTGATGATGAGAAATATCCAGATTATGAATATTTCCTGGTCTCTTGGGTAGCTTGTAACCTTGACTTTGCAAAGCCTCTGGGATCCTTGTGCTTGTTGCCAGTGTACTAAAACTGACTATCACGAGCTGTCAGTTCAACAGCAACTTGTTCAGTGCTGCTTTTAGCGGTGGGAAACCTTTCGATGCTTCCCTGTTGAATGTGAACAGCTGGAGTTTGCAAGCTTTCTACAGCAGCAGGAAGATTCACTTTGTACTTGGTCTTGAGGTGTGACCTAAGGCCACTGGGCCTGTTTTTAAATAAATCAACATCAGCCTTGAAAATTTTTTTAAGATTTCATAACCTTGACTATCAAGAATCGAAGGTTAAAGGTCTGAGGGTTAGGAAAAACCAAAGGTTATACTGTTGCACACATCTTTCTGCGGTGCAGGCTTTAAGGAGTATCTTTGTTTCATGAAATTAGACTGTCGGATGTACGTTCTGTAAGCTCAATTATAAGCAGATAGAGAAACTTTCACGTCGAAACTTTGGCTACATTTTGGTTATAGTAATGCAATATTATAAGAATATACTTTTAAAATGTTTGGGAATGACTTAATAAGTAGAATTTCCCATTTCTTTGGACCATTTCGTACGTCCGACAGATTTTAGGGCTAAATTTTAACTAAACTCTTGTCTTACATTGTGTATGAAAGTTATAACACAGTCAAAATATCAACTAAATGTATGAACTTTTCAGAATTGAAACTGTTTTTTCAGCTTTTCTTGACAAACACTTTGAAAGTAGAAGATAAAGGACAGCGTACATCCGACATATTTACATGGGCTATTGTAAGTCCAGAAATTCTTTTTAAAGGTTATCACCTAACCTGCTATCTTAATAGGGATTGCTTATCAACATAATTAAAATACTTATCAACACTAATACATAACATTCATCCCATTTTTTCGATTCTAACAGTCTTTTAAAAAAACTTGATCGTACGTCCGACAGTTTCAACATATATTGCAATTACATAAATTTTGAAGATCATTTTTACATTCTCTTGTTTCTACGGCGTGTAGACACACCCTTACTGAATTCAAAACTGTCACACGGTAAAAATACAACGCTATAAATTTGGAATTCGAACGTTCTAAATTTGGAAATCGAACGTTCTAAATTTGGAAATCGAACGTCCTAAATTTGGAAATCGAATATTCTAAATTTGGAAATCGAACGTTCTAAATTTGGAAATCGAATGAATGTTTCAGGTTTACAAAAATAGAACAGTCTGTGTATATAAATAGAGATTGTTTTTTATTATAATTCATTTATTTGTTGTCGTCTGGCGACTTGAGTGCTGTTTTTTTTGCTTACGATTGTTTTTATACGTCATTTCGTTTACACGTGTTACGATGGGTAAAACAAATCGTGAATACTGCAAATCATATCGTGAAAAGAACAAAGCGGCGTATCAGAAAAATGACCGCGAGAGGAAGAAATTTAAAAGAGACACTCTTAAGTATTTGGAGCCAGAGAAATATGAAGTGAAGAAAAAACAGGAACGTGAAAGACTGCGATTATATCGATTAAGGAAAAAGGAGGAAGCCCGTGCCGAGAAGGAACGACAAGCCTTAGAACAACAGAAGACTCCAGAAACTGAAGGTTTAGTTTCTTTCAAAAATATTCAATCTTTTTCCCGAAGTGTGAAACGAGCCGAAAACGCACTACCATTCAGTCCAACCAAGAAGAAAGAGGTAATTAATGGCTTAGCCCAACGGTATCAATTACGTATTAAATTAGCGGAGAATCGTGGTAGAAAGGCTTACGCGTTGAATGAGGAGCAATTGGAATGGATGAAGGAAACACTCGAGCGTCCAGATTTGACATATATTACACCTGGTCGCAAGGACAATGTATACATTGGGAAAGATAGTAATGGAGTTAAGCAGTACATTCAAAAGAGGTATCTTTTATGGACACTCCGTGACTTGCTAGATATCTTGAACGGAACAAAGCTGGACTGTTCATCTCAAGAAACTTTTTTTGATAAGTTTGGAACCAATTTATCTTTTTCGATGCTTTATAATTACATCAAATCTCAAAAGCATCTCATTTTCAATAGAGATATACCACATGGGTCGTGTCTCTGTGACATTTGTGAAAACGTTTGTCTTTTGGCTAAAGGTATAAATCGTACCTTAAAAAAGTCTCTTCCTACAAATCCACATGACTTAGTGGAGGCTTATGCTTGTGATTCGAGCTCTGCTGAATGCATGAATGGTGAATGTAGCCAATGCAAAGAAGCTTTGATTGATGTAGACAGTGAAAGTGAAAGTGAAAATGAGGATGGAGAACCCAAAATGGTATCGTTTTCCAATTGGTCTCGTGTCGAAAGTAGAGTATCGAAGATCACCATTTCATTAGATGTTGATGACACCCTTACGCGCTGGACAGATGCTATTCGTGAATTAAAATCCCATATACATCGTAAGAGAACACAAGTCAAAGAATATAATCGACAAAAAGCGAATCTTGTTGAAGGTGAAGTATTGATCCAGTGCGATTATAGTGAAAACTATAAAAACAAAGAGCAAGACGAGATTCAAAGCGCCTACTTCGGACACAGTAATTTTTCTATTTTCACATCGTGTGCATATTTTATTAAAGATGGTAAACTTCAAAAATTACCAATGACTGTAGTCACTGAAGCATCCGACCATGATAGAATAGCCTCTTTTAGCTGCTTCAACAAATTAATCGCCACTGTTAAATCTGAAATTAGCGTCCCGATCACCAAAATTTTCGCATGGAGTGATGGTATGGCCGCCCAGTTTAGATCAAGATTTGTGTTCAGCTTGCTTACTACTTTTGATAAAGATATCGAATTAGAATGGCACTACATGGAGGCACATCATGGAAAAGGGCCAATGGATGGAGTCGGTGGTACCATCAAAAATAAAGTATTCAAAGAAGTGAAAAATAATCGTTTGAAAGTTGATAACCCCCAAGAGTTCGCAGTTGCAGCACAAAATCTCGTTCTTTCCATCAAAACCATGTATTTGCCCCTCGATGAGATGCTACAGGAACCAGACGAAATAGCAGATGCCCCAAAGATCCCTGACACCCTTCAAATCCATAAAGTGAAGCGAGAGTTCAACCGACGTGGTGTACCGTATTTAAAATTTTCAAAGCTGTCTGACGAAGATCCCTACTTCACTCAATTCTACCAAACCGTCTGCGGTCACAAAGAGCACGATTCAATCGATAGTAATACATGTGGTCACTGCTTGAAATGTTACGGTGAAAATGAAAGGGATTGGCTCGAATGCCCAATTTGTCATGTGTGGTTCCACGAAGCTTGCTTTCATGAAAAAGCTTAGTCGTCTCATTTGGATATTGTCATTACAATGAACCTTTATATTTTATGTCGGACGTACGTTCCTTATCATGTTCCTAGATTTTCACAAATAGTATTTGACTAGTTTCTTATTTTTATGGAGGTATTTTCGAAGCTTATCAACACCATAACCATATTTTATCAAATTACGCTCTAAAGTCGCTTATAAACCATGTTGCTTTTTTGACGAATTTTCTGTCGGATGTACGGAGATACTGTTTAGTAAATAGAGCCAAGATGGGGTTGATCTAGGTGGTAATATGTACATTCTCCGATGATATACCACAGTATGCGTCGGAAAAACCATAAGTTGGACTTATCTAAGTTTTTCAACTTTTTTCTGCAAAATGTGTACATCCGACAACGTACATCCGACAGGTCAATCGATGAAGTTCTAGTCACTGTGACATACAACAAGGTTGTCAAATATTGTTCTCATAAGTGTTTTTCAAAGACAAGATACCTCTGAAATGTTTTAAACGTCAAATGGATGAGATAGAAGGTTAAGTTTCGATGGATTTAATATTACTAGGCAAAACTTAATTATATCAATTTTTATCGCTGTACGTCCGACAGGAACGTTCTTGAGCTTGTAATTTTTTTATGCAAAGTGCTATGTTGAAAATTTTTTTCCTCGTTTAAAGACATCATTTATGTAATTCTGAAAAACGTAGATCCAAACTGTACTGTCTTATTGATCTTCTTTGGCAGACCCTTCAACTATCGATCGTACATCCGACAAAATTAATAAAAAAACAGGCCCCACTAGTTGGGTCTTCTTTGCAAGCCAGAATTGCCTGGAAGTTGTCGCACTGGGCCTTTTCCTGCTATTTGCACTGCAAGAAGCAAGTCCACACAGAAGAGTCGCTTTGAAACTTCACGATCTATGATCTTGATTTTTGTGGCTGTGATGTGGGTTCCCTTCCACTTAAAAAGCTGCAAACGTTTGAAGAGGAAAGGGGAATGCGGAAGTTTACAAAACTCGTGCAAAACAACTTTATGTAGTAATGCTGTCAGTTCGGCACATTACTAGAGGCAGAAACTAACTCTGAGCTGACAGAAACTCAGTTTGGTGTTTTCAACATACCGAAAAAAACGGGTTTTCAGAAGCTCTATTACCGGTTCATAACCTCTAATAATAATGATAATAATGACCAGGATATAGATTTCCACACAGAAAGTGTGGAACATGTACGAGTGAGAAAGCGAGCATCATCCAAAAGATAAATGTTCTGTAATACAGTATGATGTTCAGCATTATCACACTCAAGTTAGCGCCATCGCGCCATTTAGAAAGAAAAGAATCGTCCGGTCTCCCACCGACATAAAAGTGTCGTCCCAGATTTCATAATTGATTTTGCAGTATATGGTGTAATGGCCGGAATCACTGAAGAAAATCTGAAAGACTTTCCATCATAGATATCTGATATGGTTGTTGTATTAAGTTCTTCTGAAAAACGTTAACATTTGGATTTGGAAAGAAAAACGTCTCTTTGTCGCACTAAAATAGCGTCGTTCAAAATAGAAACAAAGCATCGTAAAATCGCGCACTTTTTGAAATTAACAGATGGTTTCATCATTAGAGAAACAATTTTTTAAAAGAACCCGTCATTTTTCACTTCCGACGCTTGGCAAAAATCACTAAATAAACTGTTTTGCTACTGAAGCACAATTTTGTTTAGAAGGGTGATATTTAATAATAACATTTTATTTCTGAACAGTCAGACTACCACAAGTACCTTTCTGAAACTTCGTGAGGGTGGAAATTTCAGGGCCTAACTGTACAGTGCATGAGCAAATTTTGACTGTTGGAAGGAGTCCTGCGCTCGCTCGGACTAATAATAATAATAATAATAATAATAATAATAATAATAATAATAATAATAATAAAAAAAGTAATATTGTGTTTATTTATCTAATTGATACAAGTCGGCTTTTTTTGTTTTGACGAGCCAATTGCAAGTCGAAAACGTGCTGTTATAAATCGAGGTTTTCGGCGTTTTTACTGTCATCCGAAGAATCGACTGAGTGGTTAAAATAACTGCTGCGTATCTTTCACCCAGGTTTCAACATTTTACCTCTATGCCATCTCAGCTTTGCTTACAGTACTTTGCGTCGTCAGCTTATTTTGAATTGAAAGCTTCTTTTACCATTATACCCGAGTTCAAGCTTGTTGCTTAAACTTTTGATTATCGTACTGCGCTGACCCGAATCAGTGTCGTGCTGTAACTTTCTGTAAGAACTGTATCGTATACAAATTCCCAGGCAGTTGTTATTAAAACAGAGCCCTTGTACTTACTATTCTGTACTTGTCGAAGTGATTCTCCAGTTTTTATATTCTTCATAATTCGTTTTCTGCTCAACATCGCAGATGGTAGCGTATACTACTTCTGAAGTGACCATATAATTATTTCATGTTGCAGTTCCTCGCAGTTTTTTGCAAGTTGTTTGAAGCTCAGAGATAAAAAAACCTCACTATCATCTTGAACATTTTCCACTTCAGATGGTTACTTCTACCTTTATGCACGTCCGAGGGAAAACTGCTTTTTTCCAAGGAAACGCACGATGCGTTGATTGTTGACATATTAACGCCATTTTTGTGCACATTTTTAATATTACTATCTTGACCTTTTTTTATGCCTTTTCCTCGCTTATTTACCATCACCCCGCCTCTTAACAAACGCCCTTTCATTCATTCATTCACCGTTAAATTGCAGTTTTTCTGGCTGCCTTAGAATTGTTTAGTTTTAAAGTTTAAAAATTAAGTTTTTTCTTGTTTTGTGCTGTCCAGATTCAGTTTCTTCCCCTTTTACCAATTTACCACCACCAAAATTTTGTCTTTAAAAGAAGGTCTGTTACATGTTTTCCTTATTTTTCCTTGTTTTGTGCTGCACAGATTCTCTTTATTTCGTTCTATTTTTACCATCACGAAAGGGTGATTTTTTTTAAAGAAAATTCTGCTGCATATTCTGAATATGCATGTTTGGTAACAGCAGATCAGTGAAAGTGGAAAAGATAGTGTGTTGTCTGGCATGACCACAATTACTAGAGGAAATGCCAAGTGATGCTGGGAAAATTAATGGAATTTTAGGATTTGAGTATGGAAAGACTGTTGAAGAAGGTAAAGGCACAAAGCTCTCAAGCTGGTCGTTATGTGAACATAAAAAGATTAAGATATTGACAACAGATAGTGTCACAGACTTCTCAATAGATGGAGAGAACGTGGAGGTATCAGTTTTTAATTTTCTGGGAAGCCTCATTATCGAAGATGGACGCTCTACAGAAGAAATCAAATGGAGGCGCAGCATGGCAAAAACAGCAATGTCAAACCTGAAGAAAATCATGAGAAGCAACGACTTATCTAAAAAGACCATAATCAGAATAGTTGAACCTGTGATATTTCCTATAGCTCTATATGGGTGTGAAAGTTGAACGGTCAAAAAACAAGATAGAAAGCAAATAGATGCCTTTGAATTATGGTGTTGGAGGAGAGTATTGAAGATCCCTTGGACGGCTAGAGAAACAAATGGATCAATGATCGAGAGAGTAGCACCTAAAGTAAGTTTAGAAGCACGTATAGCAAAAGAAAAGCAACGATGCATATGATAAGTTAAGAGAAGTATCTAATATTGTCTATGTGTGAAGAAGAAGAAGAAGAAGACAGCGACAAAGATGGATGGATGGCACGAAGTCATTGACAGGCAAGGCTCTGGTAACCTCAGAGGAGGTCGCGAGGGACAGAACGCGCTGGAAACAGATTGTGCATGATGTTACCAAGAGTCCTCATCGACTCGACGGAACGTGTTGATGATGATGATGATGATAATGATGATAATGATGATGATGATGGAACAAAATTTAATCTTTTCCTCGACAGAGACATGAAGACGGATAGCCAAGCAGTTTTGGACATGAAATTATTGAGGGAAAACATTTTCAACACTTCAAAAAGTAATAGTTACCGTATTGAACAATTCTTTCAATCATACGGCTGTCAGGAGTTTTGAAACAGGGTATATTTTAATACTTGTTATTTGATTGAATGTTGAACAGGAACTTTCTGAACAAAAGCAGTCATCAACTGTCGCAACCAGGCATGAAGAGAAGTATGAGCAGGGGTTACGTAATTTTTACACCAAAATGTCATGACTCGAAAAAAACTTCGCACATGAAAATTCCCAGTGAATTTCCAAATGTACCGAAACAGCATGACAGTCTCGAAAAAAGTTTCAGTTTAACTTTTAAAAATTTGAAAGTGACGCCATATTGTCAAGACGTAATATCTATTCCTTGTGACAGCAACTCGACCCTTTGATGCGCAGGTCATGCTCCTTACCTGACCTTAATCCTCTCAGTGCCAGGAGGCACATAAGGCTCTGAAATCACTCCTCGGTATGCAGCTGCACGGCGTATTGTGTTCAACGTGCTCCAGCGTACTATGTTGCGCTCCATCTCAACCATTCTGTGCCACGTTGTTGTCGGCCGACCTCATTTCTTCTTCCCTCTGGTGTACATCCGAGGGCAACAGCACAGTCGTCTGATGGGTCCTTACTATCCATCTCCTGTGCGATATGTGATGTTGCTCCACGTCTATACATAGATCTTGCATTCCAATGTCCAATGTTAATTGTTTTTTTGGAGTCAGCAAAAGATTCCATCGGACGCTGAGCTTTCCGAAGGCTTTGGCCCAACGTTGTCAAAATGACATCATCGGCGATCTCCGCTGCTCCCCGATATTCGTGAGTGATGATGTTTTAAGTTTCTCTAACATGGCTTTTTTACACGAGTGGGTTGTTAACCCAAACAATTTTTTTCCTTTACAGCGAGTTCTGAATGCTCGGATTTATCTTCGCACTGCCCATTTATGAAAGAAATGGGTTATTGCAATGAGAATATCGGCGCCAGACGAGTGATTTTCGTTTGTAGATATACCTGTGGGTTTTGCAAAAAAGAAACTACACCCCATAAAAAATCCAAGGCATCGACAGCAAAAGATACAGGATTGGTTAATGAGGCAAAGGAAGCAGGTACTTATGATACTTCCATGAAGGAAACATTTAAATTTTAGGATTTTTCTGAACTTTATTTGGTGATCTTTTGTCTATGGAGAAATGTTTTCTTTGATCCTGCAATTTATGGTGCAATTTGCTTTTTTTCGTAATATTCTTTACCCAGTGTTATTGCGTCTATTTTTTGAAATGCTAATGTATATTATTTCTATATAGTTTGTATATAAAGAGTAATAGTTTCCTGTTCTTGTCATAAATTTTTACTCGACCCAGTACAAATTCCGTTGGCTAACTGTTTAAACATATGTATTGTCGATTAATTTCTAGATAGGAATTGGCTGGTTTTGATCTAAAGTGAGCGGTAGATTACACAGGTACTGGGTCATAATGGGTTATTATTTTATTGGATAACGTCTGTGAAGTTAAATGAACGTTTTTAATTTGTTCGTGTGGACGTCTTTGAATCAGTTCTTTCAAAGTAGCAGATGTAAATTTTAGGAAGTCGTTTGATATAAAATGTTGCCTTCCATAATAAATGTAGCTTCATGCAAACCGCTCGACGTGTTTAGTTTTTGGTTGGTAAACGTGTTCCAATAAGTTCCCAGAACCGAGTCAAATAGTATTGCTTAGTCATGCAGTATTTAGAGTTGTGTTGTATACAAGTACTTTGAAGTAAATGATTTATGCTTGGCCACGTTTCAGCGGGTACTTCCCTCATCCTTGGGCTCTTAAAATGATGGAAAGTTCGGGCTATGTTGTAGACTTGGGTGCATAACATTTAGTCATGACACTTTCCTGCGGTATCAGGAATTGAATAGAATGGAGGTGGTTACCTACTCGGTTGCTAATAAAACTATATTAATTTTTTTGTTGCTTACCAGCAATATGGCTAGGGACTTTGAAAACAAGAGAAAACTATAGATTGGAATAGTTTCACCGTCACTTTGTTAGTAACTGTGCTGCAGCAAAACCTTCTTCATTAGCATCCCATGATTGCAATCACAAGATTGCGTAAGAGCATTTTTCCTAAAACGCAGCCTAGCAGGACTCGCAAGGGCAATTGTGTGGCAAGCCATAACGTGTTAACTAGCAGTTGTACTGAACTGATGGATGGGAAATATACTTAGTTAAATTCATTACACTATACGTTATCAAACTAATTAAATTTGACCAGGCACCACAGTTATCTGATATGAACATTTTTGTTTTATAACATTTGTCAGTACTGTACTTGTGGGTATAAGGTTTTCACGGGCTATAATCTTAATAATATCAGCACCGGACGTTATAAACTATGAATTGTATTTTACTAATAAATGTCAAATACTTCATGAAATTTGTCGAAGTTCTTTTTTCTGTCGATTAAAGGCATATAACAAAACGGCTTTTTTTGTAGAGAATTACAAATGTTCGGATTTATCAGTACTTTGCCCAGTTATGAAAAAAAGGGGTTACTGCGAAGAGGTTGCAAACTTCAGGCGAACGGTTTGGTTATGTGGACGTACATGTGGATTCTGCAAGACGAAAACTGAGCCACAAACAAAAGCAGAAACAAAACCAACTACAAGAGCGACAACGAAAGCAGAATCAAAACAGACTACAATGAAAACTGAGAAAGCGGAAACAAAACCAACTACAAGAGCGACAACGAAAGCAAAAACAAAACCAACTACAAGAGCGACAACGAAAGCAAAAACAAAACCAACTACAAGAGCGACAACGAAAGCAGAATCAAAACAGACTACAATGAAAACTGAGAAAGCGGAAACAAAACCAACTACAAGAGCGACAACGAAAGCAGAATCAAAACAGACTACAATGAAAACTGAGAAAGCGGAAACAAAACCAACTACAAGAGCGACAACGAAAGCAGAATCAAAACAGACTACAATGAAAACTGAGAAAGCAAACAAAACCAACTACAAGAGCGACAACGAAAGCAGCAATATCACCAACTTCGATAACAACAACAGGAGGGGAAAAGACAGGTATTTATTGATTGAGGCATACTTTTTGAAAAAGCGATTCAAGTGATATTTTTTTTCAGGCTTAAGAGAGAATTTTACACATTGCCCAAATACTGTTGGTACCAATCTTGACGTAACCCATTAAGTAGCATTGTGTTCAAATGCTTTTAATTATGGGGCCAGTATTTTTGTGAAGTCTTGTGCACAATGCAGATGATCCCCTTTAGTCGTTAAGTTACCCATTGAAGGTGTGTTTTTCGCCATCTTTGTTTGTACCCATTGGTCGAATTGAGACCATTATATGTCATTTTCTGCAAATTAATGCTGGGGCGCGGGAAGGTTTTATATCATATTAATACTGCTGGCAAGAGATAATGTAATGCTGAAGGGTTCTTATTTAACACTGCTTATGTAGCCTACAAAATATCAAAGTACCAATTTGATTCATATTGGGCATAGTTTTCACTTGATGTGTAAATGAATATTTCTTGAACCGTAAGGGGTACTGGTGGTAAAAACACCGACAGTAATACGCGAACAGCAGGGCATGATGCTATGATAGTCAAAAGCACTAGTTCAGCTATAGTTCAGACATTATTGAGTGGACATGTATTTTAATTTTTCTACCAAAATGCATACCACATTTTAGCGTAGAATCGTGACCCGGGAATTACCTGGTCACGCTGATCATTTCCTTTCTCACAACACCCAGTAAATCTGAAAACAAAACTTGGCACCTACGGCAACCCTTCGTACGAATAGTGATCCCCCCAAAGTAATATTATTACTCTCTCTGATTACAAACATAGTTCAGATGAAAATCCTTAGTTTCAAGTGTGTATACAAAAAACTTGGTGCAGAGCTTTGAGCGGATTTCAACACTGCGTTTGTTAGATATTTTTGAACACTTTTGTTTATGATTTCATCAAGTTATCAGGACCTAAAAGATTAAAATATATAAAAGATAATAGGAAAATTAGTAAAAGCACGCACTAATATATCAAATTGACTTGGTGGTAGTAAGTTCCCACCCCATATTCAAGTGTTTCTTTCGTAATTCAACTTCATACAATTTACTTAAGATGAAACAANAAACAAAACCAACTACAAGAGCGACAACGAAAGCAGAATCAAAACAGACTACAATGAAAACTGAGAAAGCGGAAACAAAACCAACTACAAGAGCGACAACGAAAGCAGAATCAAAACAGACTACAATGAAAACTGAGAAAGCGGAAACAAAACCAACTACAAGAGCGACAACGAAAGCAGAATCAAAACAGACTACAATGAAAACTGAGAAAGCGGAAACAAAACCAACTACAAGAGCGACAACGAAAGCAGAATCAAAACAGACTACAATGAAAACTGAGAAAGCGGAAACAAAACCAACTACAAGAGCGACAACGAAAGCAGAATCAAAACAGACTACAATGAAAACTGAGAAAGCGGAAACAAAACCAACTACAAGAGCGACAACGAAAGCAGAATCAAAACAGACTACAATGAAAACTGAGAAAGCGGAAACAAAACCAACTACAAGAGCGACAACGAAAGCAGAATCAAAACAGACTACAATGAAAACTGAGAAAGCGGAAACAAAACCAACTACAAGAGCGACAACGAAAGCAGAATCAAAACAGACTACAATGAAAACTGAGAAAGCGGAAACAAAACCAACTACAAGAGCGACAACGAAAGCAGAATCAAAACAGACTACAATGAAAACTGAGAAAGCGGAAACAAAACCAACTACAAGAGCGACAACGAAAGCAGAATCAAAACAGACTACAATGAAAACTGAGAAAGCGGAAACAAAACCAACTACAAGAGCGACAACGAAAGCAGAATCAAAACAGACTACAATGAAAACTGAGAAAGCGGAAACAAAACCAACTACAAGAGCGACAACGAAAGCAGAATCAAAACAGACTACAATGAAAACTGAGAAAGCGGAAACAAAACCAACTACAAGAGCGACAACGAAAGCAGAATCAAAACAGACTACAATGAAAACTGAGAAAGCGGAAACAAAACCAACTACAAGAGCGACAACGAAAGCAGAATCAAAACAGACTACAATGAAAACTGAGAAAGCGGAAACAAAACCAACTACAAGAGCGACAACGAAAGCAGAATCAAAACAGACTACAATGAATACTGAGAAAGCAAACACAAAACCAACTACAAGAGCGACAACGAAAGCAGCAATATCACCAACTTCGATAACAACAACAGGAGGGGAAAAGACAGGTATTTATTGATTGAGGCATACTTTTTGAAAAAGCGATTCAAGTGATATTTTTTTTCAGGCTTAAGAGAGAATTTTACACATTGCCCAAATACTGTTGGTACCAATCTTGACGTAACCCATTAAGTAGCATTGTGTTCAAATGCTTTTAATTATGGGGCCAGTATTTTTGTGAAGTCTTGTGCACAATGCAGATGATCCCCTTTAGTCGTTAAGTTACCCATTGAAGGTGTGTTTTTCGCCATCTTTGTTTGTACCCATTGGTCGAATTGAGACCATTATATGTCATTTTCTGCAAATTAATGCTGGGGCGCGGGAAGGTTTTATATCATATTAATACTGCTGGCAAGAGATAATGTAATGCTGAAGGGTTCTTATTTAACACTGCTTATGTAGCCTACAAAATATCAAAGTACCAATTTGATTCATATTGGGCATAGTTTTCACTTGATGTGTAAATGAATATTTCTTGAACCGTAAGGGGTACTGGTGGTAAAAACACCGACAGTAATACGCGAACAGCAGGGCATGATGCTATGATAGTCAAAAGCACTAGTTCAGCTATAGTTCAGACATTATTGAGTGGACATGTATTTTAATTTTTCTACCAAAATGCATACCACATTTTAGCGTAGAATCGTGACCCGGGAATTACCTGGTCACGCTGATCATTTCCTTTCTCACAACACCCAGTAAATCTGAAAACAAAACTTGGCACCTACGGCAACCCTTCGTACGAATAGTGATCCCCCCAAAGTAATATTATTACTCTCTCTGATTACAAACATAGTTCAGATGAAAATCCTTAGTTTCAAGTGTGTATACAAAAAACTTGGTGCAGAGCTTTGAGCGGATTTCAACACTGCGTTTGTTAGATATTTTTGAACACTTTTGTTTATGATTTCATCAAGTTATCAGGACCTAAAAGATTAAAATATATAAAAGATAATAGGAAAATTAGTAAAAGCACGCACTAATATATCAAATTGACTTGGTGGTAGTAAGTTCCCACCCCATATTCAAGTGTTTCTTTCGTAATTCAACTTCATACAATTTACTTAAGATGAAACAAAAGTAGCAGATGAAATAATTGAGAGTATATGGGGAAGGAAATATTACTAATGGTATTACTATTACTTGGAGCAGCATGAATTTGAAATGGTAAAGTTTGTAACCATGGCTATAATGATTATACAAAAGTGCCAAAAGGCAGAAAAGGGTTATTATTACTTAAAGTTTTCAGGTCCTATAAAACTACCTAAACTAAACAAAGAAGACAGGAGCGTGAAGCAAGAAGGACGAGAAGGTAAGACGACAAATAAGATATCGTCAGCAAAGCCTTAAGACCAAGGAGTGTATTTGCACCGACTGTCAAATGAATGGTTGAATCGACAGTTGGTCAGATACAGCACACTATTACAATTCATCATCATCATCATGTGCCGTCTTCGTATCGAAGGTTGACCACCATGGTTCTCCATCTTATTCGATTCTCCGCTGCTCTCTTTGCTTCCTCGTACGTCCTTGTTGCACTCCACTCTTTGATGTCATCAGTCCACTTCCTACGTTGTCGCCCTCTAAGATGACATTTGGTAGTTTACCTCCACTGCCAGGGAGTAAATGGCCAGCGTATCTCATTTTAGTTTTCATGAGGTCCTTAACCAACTTTGTTTTCACATTAGCTCTATGTAATACCTCAGTGTTGGGGACTTTATCTTTCCAACTGATTTTTAACATTCTTCTCAGACACCATATTGCAAAAGATTGTAGCTTCTTCTTATTGCTGTTTCTAAATTGCCAGGCTTCACAACCATAAGCAACAACTGAGAAGACGTAGCATCGTAGTAACCTTATTTTCAGATGCATGCTGAGGTTACGTCTGAGAAATTCCTTACAATCCCAGAATTTTGCTTTTGCTTTGCCGATCCTTCGTTTGATCTCCTCATCCATCTTTCCATCATCCGTTACTGTCCTACCTAGGTATTGGTATTTTTGTACTTGTTCTATTTGTTTAGCTTCGGCTGTGATGATGAATGACTCTTTTGCACTCTTACTGATGCACATGATCTTGGTCTTTTTGGCGTTAAGTGCCTACCATATTCCTTACTTGTGCTACATAACGAGTCAATCATAGTTTGGAGTGATAGGACATCAATGGATAGCAAAACTGTGTCATCAGCATAACGAATATTGGTAGTATTCATTCCATTGATTTGGATTCCTTTGCAGTCGTCCAAAGCTATTACAATTACTATTACTAATTTTTGAAATTTTGTCACTACCATGAAAACCACCGCAGTGAAATTTAAAAAATATGAAATTGTTTTACTACAATTTGTTAAACTAAAGATCGAGTTAATATTTTCAAGTACAATCAGAGTCTTTAACTTCCAAAAGGGGGATAGTATGCCATTTCGATGATCGCGTGAAATTGATGTTTTAATACGATACAATAGAAAAACAATGTCAGTATTAATAACAACCAATGACAGTTAAAATAGTTGTAAGAAAAATTACTCGTGTTTTTATTAAACAGAATTTGAAAAAGCCGCACTCGAAATTATGCTTTATAATGAATTTTGAAACAATAATGAATCGTAGCAATGCAGTTGTCTCATGGTAAGGAGAACCTCGTCAGCCATGGTTGGCAACTCACCAAGAGATGGTGTGCCGATATAAGCACTGGTGGTGGTGACACCTCATCATAACTTCCCTTTTATGAGGGCTGTGAATGGTTGTAGTTGTTTTTGTTTTTGTTTGCATTTTTGTTTGCCCCTTTAATAACCACCCCAAGCCTATGGGGTTTATGCTGATGGCCTACGTCAAAGTGATTTTTTCCGTTATCGATTTCTTTTCCTCCTATGACAAGCTGAGTCAAAAGTATGGTACCCAGTACCCAGCAGAACTCCAGTGGCCAGGATGGGGAGGGGGGGAAGCAGAGAATCTCCATCCCCGAGACTGACTTCGGACCCGGAAAATCCTGTTATCTCATATCATCAAAAAATAATTAACAAAGCTTCCGGTAATCTCCGAGATCTTTCCTTCGTTCTGAGTCCCCTCGTATTCTTTCACTTTGTGGGACAAACCTCGAAGACTGTGTTGATAACAGGGATCATCATGTTAACGGCTGTTTACCTTTGTTTCGACTGATCTTCATAGTCTTGCTATCTTTGCTCGAAAGGATCTTCCAGCTGTTAGAGTAATGGAACTTGAATGTGAAGATGAGCCTTTCATACGCTTCCGATTATCTCTTATTCAGGCCACATAGTTTTCCTGTATTGACTCTTGCTCAGTTATTGAAACGGTATAAGGCCTTGGAAAAGCATCACACTGCTAACATTATTTGCCTTGTTGACTTTAATTCTCATCACATGACCAAGTTAAGTCATTCTAACAGGACCGACAGACCTGGAGAATTTTCTTTCAACATCGCTCTTGGTCGCGATCTTGTACAGCTTTTTGATTTTCCAACATGATTACCTGATTTAGGCTTACCTTTTCTTTTTCAACTCTTTTTGACTTTTGTTCCTGGGCGTTTTACAGTTTCATATTTACTTTCTTTTGGATCTTCTGATCATCCTGTTCTCACTGTTTAGGCTAAGTTGGAGACTTTAATTCTTTTTCCAAAGTTAGTTGCAAAGACTATTTATTCATAAGTCTGATGAATCCAAACCACGTTGTCCAGGTTTTATTGTGGTAGTTGTTTTGAAAAAGTGTGCCTAGTCTTCCTTGATGTCCAAACTTATTAATCTTTGCCTGTCAGAATCCTATTTTCCCGGATCCTGAAAAGTTCGTGATGTTGTTCCCGTCTTCACGAATTCAGGTGACCCATCAGATTCTTGTAAATATAGACCTGTACATCTTTCTGCCATTAAGGAGGTCATTGAAGGACTTGACAACAGTGCATTGGCAGAATTCTTGCAGAACCCTGGTCTCTTTGTCGATGTTCCGTTCGATNACGTTGTCCAGGTTTTATTGTGGTAGTTGTTTTGAAAAAGTGTGCCTAGTCTTCCTTGATGTCCAAACTTATTAATCTTTGCCTGTCAGAATCCTATTTTCCCGGATCCTGAAAAGTTCGTGATGTTGTTCCCGTCTTCACGAATTCAGGTGACCCATCAGATTCTTGTAAATATAGACCTGTACATCTTTCTGCCATTAAGGAGGTCATTGAAGGACTTGACAACAGTGCATTGGCAGAATTCTTGCAGAACCCTGGTCTCTTTGTCGATGTTCAGTTCGATTCTGAGGATCTCGCTCCACTGGTGACCCTTCAAGTGTTATCGTGGAACGTATATGTATGTATATATATATATATTTGGATAATAAGGCACGTCATGATGGATTGCTTCATACGCTCTCCGGTTATGGTATTTGAGAGGGTCTTTGAAATCCTTCAGTCCCCTTCCTCAGATCGTAGAATGGGTGTTCCGTGTGATGGAGCTGCATCTGATGAGTATTCCATTAATTCCGGCGTTCTTTAAGGTTTTATTATTGGTTTTACACACTATCATTGTTAATTTGCTTCGGTTTATCTACATCTCTGCTGATGATTCTATCCAGTACTCTGGCATTGACCACAAGGCATTCAGCAGAAAAAGGTCATACTCGCAGAAGCTTTAGAATATGATCATCAAGGTGTCAGGATGGGGAAGGAAGTGGCTGTGGCTAATTTTGACTTTACCTCACTTCTTTGCATTCTTATCAACTTAAGCTTCTGGCGTCTGGTACATTAGTTTGAAATTTTGTTCTCATCACAGGAGAAAAGTTTTATTCTTTTGTATTGATATGTAATTCCACTTCTCGTGGTCAAGTAAGTATCCCAAATATTTCTTGTACGAGTGCATTTGAACTGATGATATAAACTTTTGTATTTGCGTGTATGGTCTACAGGCCCTCCGAGTTTTCCTACAGGTGGCGAGAGACAAAAAACATGATCCTTTCTACCATACGAGTGGGAGTATCTTGTCAGTTATACAAGAGCCCTTGAATGCAGGATAAATGTGGCTTTAAGAAATATGGTAAAAATTTCATTGGAGGATAAAGTAACGAATGAGCAAATTCTAACAATTGCTACCGTCGTAGAGCGTAGAATGTTAAAGACGATAGCAATTGACATGAAAAATGACAAACTTAGGACATGTTACAAAAATGGAATAGAGAATCTACCGCCAGCTGGGAAAGTAGAAGGCAAAACATACAGAGCCAGAACAAAAATGGACATACAAGAAAAACGCCAACGAAAATTGACTAAGAAGGCAAATTTCCATTTGCCTTCTTAGTCAATTTTCGAAAATTCGATTGGGAAGGATGGAAAAGTACGAGTTTTAAGTAAATGGCACCCCTGGTAGACAGTGGAGCCATTTTCGCCTTTCACAGATTCCATCTATGAAAGTTATGAAACGAAGCAAGATATCAGAAAAAAAGGGGCCAGAAAGCAAGGATATCGCCACAAAATGCAAGACAAGATCACCCCCAGGCCCCTCCGTAGGGAAAATCTTTCTTTTGGATTGATCTGAAGCCAGTGCTGAACCATTCAAAGACCACCCGCCCTGCATGGATTGGGCCTTAAAACTCGACACCCAACCAAGAAGGGCCAATGCTCTACTCCTGTTCTACAAGGGGCTGTGAGAGCAGGACAGTCGAGTCAATGTTGATATGAAAAACAAACCTGCTAGGAATTTAGTTCCGTCAACCATGAAAGACAAACTACGTCTTGCTCGCCACTTAGCAAATTTTACTTTTGCGCTACGTTCTTTGTAGGTTTCCAAAATTCGCCTTCTTTAATCTTGTTTCTTTTCTTTCCATGGAGGCGTCGGAAAACACTTCTGTAACCATTCGTCGCCTGATCCCCATCCACTTTTACAGCTTCAACCTTACTATGTTAAAATTTGCGCCGAGTGTACCTTTTCTGTCGCCAGGAATGGTTTGAGAATACAGAACGTCCGCTTATTTCCTTTACGAAGTACTTAAACTCCAGCTCTAGACCTGGTAGAATTTTTCCTATGCTAATCCATCTTTCCAGTTTAAACATGGTTTGAATGTATTGTACTTTTTAGAAACCTGCAAAAATTCAATGAAGTACGCAGAACGAAATTGTCGATACTGGAGGCGAAAAGGATTTTGCTCAGATAATAGCAAGTGGCATGGATTTATGATGGATCATTGTAAGGAAACGTGCGGAAAATGCAAAAGCTAAAAGAGCCCTTAATAGAGCCCTTAATACAGCAGACAGTGTCATGGGTAGTAGATCTTGCAAAACGTAAATTTTGTAATCAAATAGTAAGCATATGATTGTAATGTGATTTAACGTTTTGGCATTCTTTCATTAAATTTTGAGCACTGTATTGGTGTAGAATACTCTGACAACTTTCTTTATCCTTGAAATGTATGCTTCTTTCTCGGTTTTTATTCCATCTTTTTATTTTACTCGTACGTAAATTCCAAGATCTTATTCGCCGCTTTTAAAAAAATCTTGGATTAAAAATGGCACCCAGAGCCAGCGTGGTACTTGATTTTCTCCTTGGCACGTTCGTTGAGAACAAAGAGATTTTTGTTGCACATGATATTTCTTTGATTCGACCGGATCCACTGAAAGCAATCGGTAAAAAATTCTCCATTATACGGAAGAGATTATGTTTTTTGTCTTAACTCTATTAATATCGAATTTCGAATTTTATTCATTTTCGTAAACCCTACTTTCCCTACTTTCAAAGAGCAGAAAGTCGAGGTCTAGCATCCACCATCCAGCACAAGGTTTTTGTGTCAAATGCCCGATGATCAACACGAAGAATGCTGCTTAAATAAACCTGTCAAACAATAGTTTTCTTTGAAAGTTCGTCAGAGTTAAGATAATACAAACGAAAATGAAACGTATTGTTTACCCAATACACTGAATATTCAACATTAAAACGGTTTTAGTTTTTCCAACTTCCTTCTCGTGTAATGCGGCAAGTGCCTGGAGTCGATTTCCACCAGGTCTATTAACAGTTTTCATCTCTGCAGAATCAGCCCAACTTTTGTCGCAGAGTGATTCAATTTGTGGTTAGACAAGATACCTCGGTGTAGTCACGATGTGGTATCTGATTTGGCCCATGAACTACCCGGAAGTTTGTCAAGGTATTTGGGAATCTCGTGTAAATCCCCGGGATTCAACTTTTTCCTGGGCTTAACTCTTTCCATCTGACCGTAAATAGCAGCAAGCAATGAACGAATATTGCCATGTCGCCTGTAAAGATCACCAGCACCAACATCTGAATGAAAGACGTGGCTGACGCAAGTAAATCTATTTAAAATGGTTAAATTGCCCACTTCTGTCTTGGACCTATGACCTCTTTGATACCAATGTAGACATTGTAAAGAACATTGTGAGCAGTGCTCTTGAAGTGTTACCATCTACCAAAAGCATCAGCAATGGGCAGACCTGAAAAGGTTTACTTGAGTGCTTGTGCATATTATTCCACTTTTCCTTGGTCACGGGCATTACTTGTATAATCGCGAGGTGCTCCTTCCATTTTCGTGCAGTACATTTTCTTTATTCACAGTTTTACCTTGCTGCACATTAGTGAAGGGTCGGTGTTGGAGTCGGCACCATGATAGCTGTGTGTGATCTTGACGTTGGATAGGCTGCAGCGTCTGGTAAGAATAACGTCAAGTCGCTGCCAGTGTTTGGATCTTGAATCTTAAAGAAATCTAGTTCTCAGCTAATAATCACTGCGACAAAATTGGTCAAGACGACTGTCGTTCCCAAGATTTCGCAAGCCACCTGGAGCAAGCCGTCACAAGTTATTTTGTAATGTAAACACGCATTATATACATTTCCAGAAAAGTTGGTCCTGCTAAGACCCTCTTCTGGGGATGTTGATAACCTGTTGATATGATGTTGATGTTATTACAATATGTAGGCTTGTTGAAATTTAAAGATATTATGTTGATTATGGAAGTTGTAAGAATCGGAACGGCTGAAACCTCAATGATACAAACCTGACTCCCAAAGTGAAGGGCAGTCTTGTTGGATTCCACTTATAAACAGAAAGCGATTGCGTGGGATGAGAAAGGTAAAAATACTTGCTGAAAGATTATTGAAACGAATCCAAATTTATTTGAGCTTTTAGGAGTTTGAGTCTAGCCTGGCCACTTTCTAAAGAAATTTCTGAACTAGAAGGGTTTCTCTGTTTCTTCTATGGGTACAAACAAAAAAAATGTTGATCATTTTAGGTATCGTATGCCCCAAATGAAGTATAACAGAGAAGATAAAGTCGTTGATCTTTCTTTGTTGTCACTAAGTCTTTTTAAAACTTCATTTTTTGAGAGCACACTATGTTGCAAATTTTTGGAAGGCCTGAGATATAGCATCAGTAGAATTATTACCAATTGGAAATCACGGTTGGGGTTCGAGCGGTGATGTCAAATGATTGCAAAAATAATTTCTGGAGGAAATGAAAGAACTTTTAGGATGATTAAGATCAGGATGACTAAATAGGCTTCATACAATACACACCATTTGAAACGTTTGCAAATTTTTGTTCATTTTGAGTTGCCTATTGAAACATTCACCAAATCGTATTTTCCATGTATCTTAATTTCAACTAAGAAAGCTTTACGTTAACGGCAACATTTATGACGCGACTTTTGAAAAGTATTCAGATTTTCGTAAGCTTTAGCAAAGGTTAACTGTAAAGTGAAGGGTCGAATTAAGAAAAAAAAGGAAAGAAAGAAAAGCTCTACAACATTCGAATATATGTAATAATGTGCAGGAGATATGATCGTTATGCTCCTTTGCACTGCGTATTAATTAGGTGTTTCTGAAGTAAATCTGCCCCTGTTTCCAGGCACTCGCAGACTTTCGTTTACCATGGCATTTCTGAACACCAATGTGTATACCTGCCTCGAAAGTTTTACCACCAAAGCCGGCTCTAATGATCTAAACATTATTCCTGTAGAAGGCATGGATATAAAATTACATGGGCGTCAACAAATAAAGGAATTCAACATTAAAGTGACCATGTATTAATGACAGAGTGAGGTAAGCCCTCAATATCGGGTACAAGAGCATTAGGAGACGCTAATACAGTTAATGATCAAGATCTCGTGGGAATGAATAGACTAAAACTGAGGAAGGTCTAGTTGAAAGGGAGAACAAGAGAAAGTAAGAAGAAAAGCGAAAAATGGATTAAAGGCGAGAAGTGCAAAGTTCGAGAGGAGGGAAGCAAAAATCAAACTTGTTCCAATCTTTGTTTTGCTTTCCGTTTCATGATCGGGCATACTTACCTATGCTAGCGGTACGTACCATGGGGGGCACCTATCTAATGGGCGAAACCTTACAGGAGGAGGGATGGGTAAGCGAAAAGCAGATTTTGGTTACATTGAACAGCTCCTTGTGAAAAATATGTAATCAAATTACTAAACACAAGGGAGTGTTAACGAGTTACAAAAAACTAATTTGTTTAATTCAACCAAGCGATGTTGAAAAAACTTTCAACATGGAAAAAATATATTTATCCACAGCAAAACATTTAATATACATTTTTCTAATCTACGTGTGCTGAAAAACAATGACCCACACACCAATACATATTGGGCGTTACCCGTTAATTTTGCAAGACTAATGGAACGATAAATTTTTTTATGAATTCTAAAGATATGTCAAAAAAATGTAAAATAGCGTGCACATTATCAAAAGTATCACTATTGCGCTTCAGAGGTATCCTTTCCATGTACTCTNAAAAAAACTTTAAACATGGAAAAAATATATGTATCCACAGCAAAACATTTAATATACATTTTTCTAATCTACGTGTGCTGAAAAACAATGACCCACACACCAATACATATTGGGCGTTACCCGTTAATTTTGCAAGACTAATGGAACGATAAATTTTTTTATGAATTCTAAAGATATGTCAAAAAAATGTAAAATAGCGTGCACATTATCAAAAGTATCACTATTGCGCTTCAGAGGTATCCTTTCCATGTACTCTTTCTGACAGCTAAATGTAATTACGTGGCTTCAGAGGTATCCTTTCCATGTACTCTTTCTGACAGCTAAATGTAATTACGTGGCTACCTGTAAAAGGGCCAACTAAATGTAACGACATTTCATACTAAATTTAACAACATTTCACACTAAATGTAACAACATTTCATACTAAATGTAACAACAATTCATACTAAATGTAACAACATTTCATACTAAATGTAACAACATTTCATACTAAATGTAACAACATTTCATACTAAAAGTAACAACATTTCACACTAAATGTAACAACATTTCACACTAAATGTAACAACATTTCATACTAAATGTAACAACATTTCATACTAAATGTAACAACATTTCATACTAAATGTAACAACATTTCATACTAAATGTAACAACATTTCACACTAAATGTAACAGATACGCCCGTTCATTGTGGAAACACGTCAATTAATAATGAATAAAAGCTACTGATATGCCTATATATGGGAAAAAATGCTGTCGCAAAGGACAAAAGTGTATATGCACAGTTATGTAAGTAACAGGTTACAGACAACCATATGGAGAATGGGTGTGTAAGAAAAAACAAATTATGCTTGATAGCGCCTATTAATTGCGAGCGAATAGTGGTTAGACAAACACGCGATTGGTGCTGTGATTTTGTAAAGTATTGTGCCAAAGACAATGAAAAAATTACCTTCTTGGCCGAGGTAAACAAACAAACATAAATTAATCTACACCTCAGCGGTAAGGTGGTTTTCACATTTAGCGACCCTAACTTTGTTTTACATTAACCGTAATTAGTTTTCAAGCTTAGCGGGCCTAATTGTCCAGATGTCACTTTAACCAAATTCAGCGCTGTACACCATGTTGAGCATATTCATGTGAATTTTTTAGTAGTAATCCTTGACTAGTCAAAACTCAGACAAGACTAAATCAGACTATATCAAAACATTCTCTATTTTGTTAAGAGATCATACCATTGTAGATAAAACTGATTTTTAATTTTTCTTCTTGTGTTTCAGAAACGTTAATTTTGGTTTAAAATGTTTGTTGTATGGGCGAATCCACGATTTTTATGAGGGGTTCGCGGGAGTTGAAGAGCGATCTAGGATTTGTGAAAGGAAAAACTCCAATGGCAGCATCATACTGTACAACGTTTAAAAGGGTGTCCAGAACCCCTGGACCCCTCTTGATTCGTGGTTGTTTTTTTTGCTACATACCTTGGGTCGTCCTGTCATCGAGAAGAAAACCAAAATTAATTTAGCTACATTACTATGTATTAACAGCGGATTAAACACACCTTTCTCTTTGTTGTGTGCAAAATCTTTACTTCTCTGGGGTTCGTGTAGATGATAATGATCACGAAGTTTTAGCAACATAGGAACGATATGTTTATAGATTTTGTCTGCAGGCTAGGTAAAGACAAAATCTATAAATACTTCGCCTGATCAGCACCAGTGGCTCAACTAACAGAGGCTATCATATTTGGGAAATCTCTCAAGTTAAAGCCCCTAATTTACAAACTCCCAATTTAACTTTATGAAATCGTTTTATATAATCATCTATGTGCATACAACTGAATTAAACTTATCTGATCTGGCCTAAAGCTGCTTCTTTTATTTGTTCAGGGTCTGGTACAAAAAGGGAAAATGATATTACTGTTACTTCAAAATCTCCCACCCAGCACAAGGTTGCTCAATGATGCGCATTTAAGCATCTGACACAATCAAGCCTAGAAAATGGAACATATGCATAGTTATCAGGCTTGTGTGAGCAACTAATTAGTGCATTTACCATCACACCACATTCTCCAGTTTCCTCTAAAATTATTTTATGATCAAGTCTATGAAAATGTCCATTACGTTTGTAGTATATTGTCCACATATACTCTACTCTACCAGCTAAATGCTATATTCTTGGAACTGAAAAGTCGTGTGTTTTTTCAATTTACTATTTTTATTCATAAACAATCCACGCATTTGAACAAAAAGTGGTTTAGAGAATGCAATATCTAGATTAGAGGCCGTATTGGGTAAGATGGGGTTGCGTGATCATAATACAATTGAGAAAGTTCCAGCTACATCTACTTTACACGCGCTATTTTGTGAATTTATGAATTCAATATCACTGGTACGATAGCCATGCTGGGTCAAAGAGGGAAATACATCCTTGATTTATCTGAATAGACAGCATAACGATGGGTCAGACCGCGGTTATTCAGAAAAAAAATCGTACAGAGCATGATGCAATGTCTTTTTACTAGCCTGACCGCTAAAGATTACTAGGAAGTGACGCAAGATACTGGGTTGGATACAAGTTTTGAAAATCGCGGTGGCTCGTTTTCAAGAAGAAAAAAATAAATGAATTATTAAAAACTTTTGTAATCAAGGTCCCACTGAAGATCCCATAAACTTGCTTTTAAGATCCTGTGTACCTATCGGCAAGGCAACATTTCCTCTAAAGCATAATAAAGAACAATGTCAGTCCATTTTTCTTTATGCTATTGAAACAGGATTTAATAATAATGCAATCCACAATAAGATGGTGGTGTTATTACAAACGCCAAGGCAGCTAACTTTAAACTCATCACTAAGTTGAATTTAGTGATACTTAAGGAATGGAGAGAAACGTTAAATTTGGAATTTAGAGTAAGGGTTCCAAAGGGACACACAGGTGCAAACGGTGCCTTGGAAGAAGGGTAAAAAGACAGCAAAGCCTAAAGTCTTCCACTAAATGAAACGATTTTGACATGGCTTTTAATCCTCAAGTCGTTATTTGGTGTTTCAAAGGGAGTACTAAAGCGCAAAGAAATAAGTCCTCAAAAAAACTCGCCACCCCATGGTCACAGTATGGGGATGATGCATGTTAAAAATGGTAATTACAAATTCTGTTGACGTTAGAGGTGGAGATGGTAATTATTTTACCAGCGACTGCAGATATACACTGTCACAGGAAAACTGGTTTCAGTTTTTGCCCCAGACCAATCAGTAGCCACACATGACAGTTTCTCACATAACTGTCGTCAGTAATTCCGATAGTCTTCTATGAGAATTTACTGCTTATGTGCAGCAGATACAAATCCGTTAGCTATTGTTTGAAAGTATGTCAAACGAGGGATTAGCCTTAGCATATATGTAAAGCAACCGTGGAGCTCTCTGATAATCTGAACAAAAGCATATTGTTTGCAATGCCGACAAAAATATATCTGTAGCAGATATTACGTCAATAGCACAAAATTCGCTAATTTAATTTACAGAAAATGTATCACGGCTTGCAGATTCAACGGGTTTGAACTGCCAGTTTTACAGGATGCAGGTACACATACGTTTATAATACGTTCGAGGGAAATAGACCAACTTTTCAAGGAAAAAAAGGTTTATGAAACCGAAGACCTATTTGACATTGATATTAATTCAAAGCTGGATACAGAAAATAAAAGAAAACTTCCATCCAAGGGATGGAGCTTGGGGCTGAGTGGGGCACCCAATTATCACGACTTAACCAAAGTTTCAACGTTAGTAAGTGAAACAGAATGATACTTGGCGATCCTTAGCTTCCGTGCTTTGGAAAACATTGATAATGGAATCAGAGCATGACGAGATTTCGATGTCTCGACTTGGCGCATGCTTCCAAAAATTTAATCAAAATAACTTCATTTCTGTCGTAAGATTGAAACGGAATGCAAGGACCACTTGTCTTTAGTCAAGTTAAGCGTAAGCGTAACACTACTAGTAAAAAAGTCAAGTAGTTATAATTACGTGCAGGGTGAAAACATGTGCTAATTGCTTGTGTTGACTGTCGGAGGGCGAGAAAATTAACGATTTTTTGCAAATATAAAAACAAGGAATTGTCTGAATATCCATCTGTTTTGCATAATAATTTATGTTCTAAATTATGTTCTATTAAATGCCAGAACAGTACTAAATCTGGAAAAGTCAGTGGCACCTATTGATGTTCAATTGAGAAATCTTAGGGTACAAGATAAAATGCAAGTTGTGGGTTAACCATGTGAAGACTACTGAGAAATCCAGTTTTTAACTTCTTCACACAAATCATTTCGCCCAGCCTTCTTTAACTTCTTACATAAATCAGCTACAGAAGATTTCGGATCTTGAGCAATAACTTTTTCCAACAATATTTTTGTGTGGTAAAAAGTGTCAGATTGTTTGATTGCCATTTCAATTGTCTGAATTTGGATGCCAGTATAGTTAAATTTGGCTGCAACGGACCTCCAATCACCTACAACATTTCTGTCGTTTGTTTTTAAGATTTCAGCTAAAGTTTTCAATTCATTTGTCTCCAATGAAGCAATACTTGAATTACTATCAAACTTTTCCAAGTGTTCACAAATAATACCTACCTCCTTGCAAGCCTCTTTCAGATTTGAAACCGTTGTGTTGGGGAAACGTCCCTTAAAATCGTATAAAAACGCAAATGCTGTATCTGTTTGATGTTGTACAAAATCAGTCATTTTAAGCATTTCTTCATACGTAAAACCATATTGACATGCAAGATGTTGCCAGTTACCACAAATGTGATTCTCCAAATTTTCATATAAATATCTGATCTGGTTAAAATTCAGCTCAGATATCAACATACCTACAAAAGAAAAGCACCTTCAATTAAAAATGTCCTGGGCCCCTGCTACCTTTAGGATTCCAAACTACACAAAGCACAACAAATACATCTACCGAATATATCTCATACCAGAAGTTTATCCTTCATGTAAATATGTGGTGTAAGGGGAGATAAACGTAATACGTAGTTTGTATTTCCAAAAATTATCAACTAATTTCATAAAATATATCTCAAAGTGGAGGTCTCTGTATGATTTTGGTACGTTTGCCAAACTCTTCGTCCAGTAATTATAAAATTTGGCTGGACAACAATCAATTATCTATTACATTGTTATTTAAAAATTATGCTGCTTTTTTCTATACTAAAAAGAATCAGTTAACTTAAACTGTCAAAGAAAACTAATCAGTTAACTCAAAGTGGTGATGGGTTACTACTAGGTTACATAGCGGAGAATATCAATTTGTTCAGCGGTGCAATGCTATGCATGTATGCTTTATTCTGTGCTATACTGGTATGAAAATATAGCAATGTTTACTCATACAAGTTCATAAAAATAAAGATTTACTTCACAAAACTCCCATGTAAACAATTTGCTCTTGTAAAATCATCCACATGCCATTACTCTCCAAAACGTGCCTTCACTTAAAATAACGATGCATTTTTTTGCTTTCCAATTACAGCAGAAATTTTCTTTACTTAAAAATTGATCCAACGATTTTACATGTACAAGAATGACATGGGATTTGGAGTTTAGCACTTATTCTCAAGAAGATACTCTGCACTGCTGGAATGAAAATTTACTAGAGGTGACAAAAACAACCTCAAGAAACAAAAGCTCCAAGTAAATATTTGTGTTCCACTCTGCCCCAAATCAAGTTTTAAACAGTACATCAAATATAGCATCTATTCCTTGTAAACATTTGTGACAAATAGTTCCTGTTCATTCAACTGAATATATCCAAATCGTACTAAACGTTTCAAAATTTGTATATTTATTTGGTCATGTTCTTGACAATGTTTTGCTTTAAGTCTTTGGTTGTGTAAAGAGTTTTTCGCCCATTGTTCCGATCTCAACCAGGACGCTGAATGTTACAGTTAAAATGATAAAGCTGTTTGAGGCGTTTAATTGACCACATAGGCCAGATTTTGACAGGAAAAAAATCTCATAAAGCTGTATTTAACAGCTGAGGCAGCAAAGTTGCTGTCCGTCATTTTCACCTGAGAAAGTGAAATAAGTGAAATGGGGTTAAAGATAAAAAGTGATGACTTATAAGCTTCCATATATCAACTGGTGTACTACTATAAACCAGATGATAAAATTTGGCCAAATCTCATGTTTTCGCTCATAAATAACGGAAAACAATACTGTTTCTTCTGCTGGTCACCTATCAGAGCCTTAAAACTGGCCTTATTTTTGTTTTCTTTGTTCTCAGTTTTACCTGGTCATTTTCAGATTCTGTTTCCCTGCAAAGTTGCAGAAGCGCATCTGGTCCTTGTTTTTGCATTTCGAGTTTACTGCTCTGAAGTCCCGAATAAACGAGGGGAAAGGAATAAACGTACAGGGGTGAAGTTAGAGCTAAAATTAATAAACCTGCAGGAGATAATAAACGTACAGGGGGAAAATGAAGCAAATTAATTCAGTTTTGATAATAAGAACAATAGTTTAGAAAAAAAAAGTTTCAAGGTTTAAAAACAAGGTTTATAGGAAATTAAGTGAACAAATAGTAAACAGAATAATCGTTCAAGGCGAGTCTCTGTAGAGTAAGAGAACATCGAAAATTCCTGGTCTCTCAGCTGGTTTGAGTTTTGATTCATCCGTTATATTCGATTCATCGTCAAGATCGGGTTCGTCTGACGAGTCCATAGTAGTTACAGCTTCGTTACTTTCTTTTTTGCCTTTTGATGTGATACTAGTCATTTTGAGATTGTGATTGCTATGAATCCTCTTTCTCAGACTAACTCTACCAAAATTGAAGGTTTGTTTTAATCCTAACACATGCGGGGTAAAGTTTTAGATGTATTGATAACGTCCATTATCCTATCAAGAAAGATTGCATCCTCCTTGATATCACTATCTAGGTCACGGCACCTCAAGAAAGGATTATGGAGCTTATTCTCAACAACCTTATCAATCAAATTGCCCAACACCATTTTGATATTATCTCCAAAGTCGCTTTTCTTGGGCGTCTCGATAGTCACATTGATGTCCTCATCATCGGTGTCAAATCCTTGAATTTCCTCTTTCTCTGTTGGCACATCTTCAAACTCGTCTCCTTCACAGTCAAAAACCTCGATTCCTTCGTCTGGGGAAGCATCATCATCAACCCCCAAAACATTTCTTCGTGCATCTTTTGGGCGGGTTATAGTGGCCATAAGATCTTTCAGTGATTTCGGTGGTGGCTCATTTTGCAGGTTCTGGCGAAAATCATTCATTTCTGTACATACCAAGGAGTAGAGCTTCTCGCTAACCTTGTAAATCATTGGATCCGTGGAAAGATGATGTAATTAAGTTTTGTTTTAGAGCTTCATCAACATCTAGATCCAGCAAATTCCAAGCACTGGTGAGCGTACTCATTATATCATCTCTGGAAGGTGACGATATTTTATCAGGAGCTTTTTGCAGCATTTGAATCATTTTCTTAGCCTCTATTTCCCGTTAATTTTTCTTTAACTTGTGGTGGATATGTGTATCATTACACTGAACATCCCCTGTAATACCGCTGCAAATGACTATAAGGATGTAACCCTTTGCTGAAAGGGCTTTCTTAATTTCATCTGTAATGTGGACTGAATAATCGTCCAAAAATATAAGGCATAATTACTTTGAGAAAACATGTTATACCTATTTGCCAAATTTGAAACAGTGGAAAGCATTGTATCTAGACGGTATGACCCTTTCAGGACCAAGTGACTTTTAATACCTGGAGGATGGTTCAATTTTGTTCTTGTACCCTTTCCTTTGAACTCCGCCGAAGCCTGTCCCAAGCCAGGTTGCAAAAGGAGGAGGGTTGGGTGTGGGGTTAGTAACCCCACCTTTAAAAAGTTCAACATACTACAGAAACAGCAAGAGGCAGTCAATCCGGTCAAAATCACTGGCATGGAGCAAGAGCTGGGACATTGTTAGGAGTATCACAGGTGAATGCCCCACCTCTGATACCTCTAGGTGTACCAATGACAGGTGCAGACCAAAGCCGAGAGGAAGTTAATGCCCTGAACACCAAGATCTTCTCTGCCAAAAACATCACAAAATTTGGAACATGGAATGTAAGAACTTTGCACGAAACAAGAAAACTTGCACAAGTAATCCAAGAAATAAAAAGATATTACCTCAGTGTACTTGGTGTGAGCGAAGCTAGATGGAGACAGGACAAGGAAGACTAACAAGTGAAGGAGTTACTGTGCTATATTCTGGGCACGAAGAAAATTACATAAGGGACGTGGCACTACTCCTAGACAATAAAGCCACAGAAGCACTACTCAGTTGGGAGCCTGTGTCTGACAGAATAGTTACATTAAGGCTATAAGGGCAAATACTGAAAACATCCATTGTTCAGATATATGCGCCAACAGAAGGAGCAGAACAAGAGGAAAAAGACGAATTTTACAGCCAATTAAAGGACACCATGGTCAACCTTCCAAGCCACGACATGAAGATCATATTGGGGGACTGGAATGCTAAGATTGGGGCAGGACGTATGGAATACGCAGATGTAGTGGGAGCACATGGCTCAGCAGAGCAAACAAACGAAAATGGAGAACGAATGGTTGACTTTTGCAACGAAAATGATCTCCGCATCGGCAACACCTTTTTCAAGCATAAGAATATTCATAAATGGACTTGGAGGTCACCAGATGAAAACACGCTGAACGAAATTGATTATACATGTGTGAGCAAAAGATGGGGTTCATCCCTCTTGGATGTTCGAACTTTCCGAGAAGCAGACGTGTTTTCAGATCACCAGTGATGGGTGGGAAGGTCAGGCTGAAGTTGAAGAAAATAACAAAGCGTGGAAAAAAGCAATCATATGATGTTGGAAAACGTCTGAGCCCCGAAGTTTCAGAGAGACTACAGAATGAGCTGTCAAATCGCTTTGGAGTCTTCCAACGAGATGCAGAAATCACAGACAAGTGGACAGCCTTCAGAAATGCGTAAACGAAATAGCCAGGAAATTTCTTGGCCACAAAAGGGGAAGCAAAAAAGAACAGTGGATCTCAGACAAATTCTGGAAGCTGATAGACGAACGCAGTTCTTTCAAAGTCCAAAGAGACCAGGCCAGAACAAGAGAACAGGCCAGAGATGCTCATGAACGCTACAAACAAATGGATAAAGCAGTGAAGGGGAGCTGTAGAAGAGATAAGCAAGCTTGGTTTGAGGAAAAGACTAGAGCAGCCCAAGAAGCAGCAGAACGCAATGACACGAGAGAGTTGTTTAAAATAGCCAAGCAATTGTCCGGGAAGAATAGCTATGCAACTATTCCTGTGAAACGTAAAGGCGGTCGCACACTTGCCACAGAGGAAGAACAAAACTCAAGATGGGTGGAACACTTCAAGGAGATTCTTAATCAGCCCGCTCCTACAGCACAATTTGAATGGAACCACCTTCCTAGAGCAGACGTGCTGGATGTGGACATGGGTCCCATAACAAGACAAGAAATTCAAGAGGCCATCAAAGGAATGAAGAAAAACAAGGCATTAGGGATTGATGGTATCAACAGTGAACTACTGAAAACGGGTGGATCTGTAGTTCAAGAACAGCTCGTGGAATTGTTCAACGACATTTGGGAGGAAAACAGAGTACCACAGGAATGGAGCAAGGGAGTCATTGTCAAATTCCCAAAAAAGGGAGATCTTTCAGACTGTAATAACTGGAGAGGAATAACGCTACTGTGCACCACAGGAACGGTCTTCAACAGAAATATATTGAAAAGGCTACTGAGAGCAGCAGACAGCAGACTCCGTGAAGAGCAAGCAGGTTTCCGAGAAGGAAGGTCGTGTAGCGAACAAGTGTTTGTCCTGAGAAACATTATTGAGCAAAGTTTGGAATTCCAGTCACAGCTAGTGGTCAATTTCATCGACGTCCGCAGAGCACAGAGAGTCGCTCTGGAAGATTTTAGAGATATATGGAGTCCCACTAAAAATAATTGCAATAATAAACTCCCAGTACAACCATACACCATGTGGAATTAGGACAGGGTCTGGAATGACAGAGGAGTTCAAGGTGAAGAATTTGGTATACCATGGAAAGAAGAGACAAACCTCACGGACCTAGACTTTGCTGACGACATAGCCTTACTGGCTCGCGACAGGGCGACGTGTCAGCTAATGACTGACAGGCTTAGAATGGAAAGTGCCAAGGTGGGACTAAGAATCAACAAAAAAACAAGAGCAAAGTTATGAACATCAGCAGTATACAACGGCCACCACAGATAACTGTAAGAGGAAATGCACTTGAGACTGTTAAGCAGTTTCCATATCTCGGAAGTTATCCGACGTGGCAAATAGGCTAGGAAAGGCAGGAGCGGCATTTAGATCAATAGCACATATTTGGATGTCGCGACAGATGTTCTTGAGCACAAAGATCCAGTTGTATATGGCGATAGTCCTGTCAACAGCCTTATATCCAAGCGAGACTTGGAAACAAACTGGAACGGAAACTGGACGCTTTCCACCAGCGTAATTTGAGAAGAATCCTAGGAGTCACATGGAGAGATAGGATCACAAATGAAGAGATTCTCATACGTACAGGGCAGAGAGCATTGTATAAAGGTGTGGAGGAAAGGCGATGGAAGATGGTAGGGCATGTACTGAGAACGCCAAGTAGTCAGCCTGCGAGAAATGTGCTGATATGGAAGGCAGTTGGAGGCAAAAGGAAAAGAGGCAGACCCGTGAGGACATGGCAAGCTACATTTCAGAACGACATGACGACAAGAGGACTGCAACCCCGAAACGCCCAAGCCCTAGCCGGAGATCGAGCCTGATGGTGCCCTCTTGCTGCCCAATGTCCTGCACAGGACCGGAGGACCTAAGGTCTAAGATAAGGACCCTTTCCTTTGAAGACGAGTTCAGGGAGAGGAAGCGGATTCAATTTGTCAGGAGATACCTGAGTAAACAGTCACTCTCTCACGTGGAAGCATATGGTTGTTCTTTAACGTAAGTGGTTTTCCGCGTAAAAGATAGTGTTTTTGTGAAGCATTTTCGTTTTGGTGCAGCGGCATTTCGTCTCCGTAGATAATCGTGATTTCTTGTCCGAATTTAGATTTAAACCAACAGCGCACACGTCCCACATTTTTCAACAACTCGATGATACGATCTTTTCTATCGCTTTTCGAAATGGAAAATCTTTTGTTGGATTTCAGCAAACTAACGCCATACTCCTTCATCCATCCCTTAATCGATGATTTAGAAAATTTCAACTGCTTCTCTTCAGGTACTTCTTCTTCTTGCTGGTCTAGCCACTTGCGATAAAATTCTCTTTGGAAACAAATAACGATAGCGGGAGTCGTGCTTTGAAACAGATTCGAGCATCCAGGAACCATGAATAAAGCTTGTCGGACCTGAAAAAAAAAGAAAACAGAAGTAACTGTCATTTAGTAAAAACCATGTAAAGCTGTAGTCATCTTCAGTAAACCCATGTTTAAGGGTCATAATTAATGACTCAATGCCAGAAGAACGAAGGAAAAAGTTATTTTTATACAGTGTTTTGATCTATAAAGACAACAGGGAGGCCCATAACCTCTATCCTACCATTGTCACGATGCCCAAACATAATTTACACTATAGGCAAAAACTAGGAAAAGAAAAGGTAAGCAAATATTTCATGGTTTCACATACCTCCACAGCAACAGGTTTTCGCCCACCACCGGCTTGACGAAACTTATTTTTCTTGTTAGCTGGCTCAATAATGCTACTTTTGTTATTCACTTGATCAATCGTCATTTCATCACCACTTGATCATTATATTATTATTATTATTGTTATTATGATGATCAATATCATGATAAAAATAATAGAGATAACACCAGATCCTTTAAGGTAACAGAATTTCAATTGAATTTTATAACACTCTAAAGCCTCGTATACGAGTCTTGACAAAGTACAGCTTACATATTGGATCAATATTATCCCTAATTCTAGAGGCATTCTGGAGGGGGGGGGGACTAGAAAAAAATGTGTAAGGATGAGTCAGAAAGGCAAACTCAGAAGCACTTTAAACCAGCAACCAACAACATATATTCAAGTACCCCAAAGCCTGGTGAGCCCAAGAGAAAAGGCTTTCAGTTTGTAATCACCAATCCTAACAATGTGTGGATTCCAGCCCATAAGATCCTGTCACATGAAGAACTCTGCTTCCAAGAAGTCAATCATATCAATCTTTGTTTTGTGAGCACAGAACAAAAAAAACATAAAGCTCCTGATGACAAGAGGTATTTAGTTGTATAGCTCCTGCAAAAAGACTCCCTAAGACTTAAAGCAGTGAAGGAAGGCCAGAGAGTTGTCGATGCATTACAAAAGTTCAATTGCTTTGGATAGGGGCAAAACAGAAATGCCGCTGTTGATTACTATCAAGTCAGGTCTAGGAAGTGAAAGAACATCTGCAGTGGCTTCTAAAGAATTACATCAGCCGGGTCCATAAGAGCAAGGCAAGACTCTGCTGATCACTATTGTGGTAGACTGGGATAGTTGTTGAGCTCATTAATGTTCATGAAGCATTGCAATTCCAGATAATCTTTCATGAGTAGGTTTTGATTACTTTGCAGGTTTAGGAAAACATGGAAGCATGGACTATCTTAAAGTTCAATCTAAACAGTGTCCCCTCTTCTTCAATTAACTTAAGCATGTGGAAAATATCGCCTTTAAGGGAGGTCTCGAGAGATCTTGAGAGTGTCAGCACCAAAAATACTCAATAACTAAAATCCTTTCTTTGGTTTGCATCATATAAAGGGAAGCCATCCAGTGAGCACAAGTGAATATAAAAAGGGAAGAGTAGGCCAACAAAGGACAATGTTTTGTACTGGAAAGCTGAATGACCTGCCTTTACGACCTCAAGGAAGTTCTGATGACAGTACCAGAGTTGGCAAAAGCAACATACAATCTGGTCTTTGGTGATGCTTTAAATTCTGAATTGGGCATGGTGTTGAGCAAGTGGTGGATTGGAAAACAAAGTGATTGCCTATGCCAGTCATAGCCTGAGAGGAAAATAGAAAACCATTGATCCCTCTGTAAAGTATTTGTAGTCAATACTACTCAAGATTAAACAAGATTCTAACAAGCAAGGTGTAACAACATTAAACCATGTTTATCAAACTAATGCAACTTCTAAGTACAGGCTGATACATGAAGGACATAGTGGTTTGCATGTAACAGAACTGGATGCAAGATGGTAGACATAGTAGTGATGGCACACTGTATTGAATGAGGTACGAAGAGAACAGAATTCAACATGTATATATATAACATCCCCACAAATGATTAAAAAAATCAAATCGACAAGTATAGTACTGCAAGAAATAATTTTATGTTATGTAGTCATTCAGATGAGCTGGTTTGTTGATTATACGACCATAACGAGTAGTTTGTGGATGATTGTACCTGTCTTCATCTGAGATTTCATTGTCCTGTTCTGAGTGAGCACAGTTTGTAGGTTGTTGAATAGGAAACTCATGAGTTAGGCTACTGTTTGAATCAGAGTCGGTTTCTGCGTAGTACATTTTTGCTTTCAGTCCGAACGTTGTAGGATCGTGGCTGATTGCTTTAGTTCATTATGCGGCCCTTTCGTGACCATGAGTTGCCTTCCCGAAGATGCACCCTGTCTCCCAGCTTCAGTTCTGGTAAGCACTTTTTGTGATCGCCTGGGATGTGACACAAAGGCTGTGATTTGGTGGGATGAGGAACAGCTTTATCTGTAATGGTAGGCAATAATGTGCGTGGTGAGCGATTGAAGAACATGGGTGCTGTAGAGTCTTTGCCATTTAGAGGTGTTGATTTTAAGCCTGGAAGAGCTAGATGAATGTCCTTGTCTGCTCTATGTGCTTTCTCCATTGTACGTTTTACTGTTTGTATAGTGGTGCTCTACAAAACCATTGCTCTGGAGGTATCCGGGACTGCTGGTAGTATGAACAATGTCCCACACAGTGCAGAAATTTCGATAGAATTTGCCAGAAAATTCTGGACCATTGTCTGAAAGGGGCCATCCATAAAGGGTGTCCGCACACTTCTTGCGATTTTTGGATCCCCTCCCCCTTGTCCGCACATGTCCGATATTTACCAAATACCCCCATAAACGTCAAATATTTCTTGTTTTGATTTTTTGACATTTTACCTTTTTATTACTCTGAAAATAAATGCGATAACCTATACAGATAAAGCATCAACTAACTTCAAGAAACTGTAACCACGCAAGAGCAAGAGGTTTCAAATTGCGCTCCATTTCAACAAATATAGTAGAAACAAGATAACTAAAAAATAAAGTAATCTCACTTCTGACACCATGTAAAGTATTTGTAGTCAATACTACCCAAGATTAAACAAGATTCTAATAAGCAAGGTATCAATATTTATATTAAATCTTCATTGAAAAACATACTTGTTGATTCTAGAAGCTATGTAGGGACACTTACACACAGTGACCCAGGGCCCACGCTACCGGGGGGGGGGCCGAGGGGGCCACGGCCCCCTCACTTTTTTGCAAAGCAAAAGTGTTAAAAGTGTTAATTGCTTAATGCGCTTCATCAATATGCAACACGCGTGTCAGATAGTTCGTTTGCTTTAGTTGATTGTTTTGAAAATGAACTCATAGTGCGCATGGATGTATTTCACATCCAAATTTACGAAATCTTGAAAAACAAATATAGTGTTGTTGTGTGTATCGAGTTAACATGGCGTCTAATCGTAAAATCACAGATATCTTCAAAGTAGCTCAGAAAAAAGACAAGTCATCATCTGATGTATCCAGTGTATCTACAACGTCGACAAGCACGGCTGAACCTGAAGAAGTTCCATCGTCATCGGCTGCATCTACAGTGCTCCCATATCGACCACCAAAAAGTTTCACCTTTCCAAAGACAAAAATCGGAGATAGAAGTCGCTCCTGTCAGTACCAATGGTTTGATCAATTCTCTTGGCTACATTATGACACAAGGTACATTTATGATTAATTTTATAAAAGCAGCTTCGTATTGAGTTACACATCACAGTTACCAAAACCAGTCAATATTATCATCGTGAAATGTCTAGGGGGTATGAAATGAGCGCCATGACGATTCACTTTCTACATCGTTGGTTTCTTCGACGTTTGAAGATTATATGTTCTTTTTTATTGTTGTAGGTCAGACCGTGTCTTCTGCAGTTACTGTACGAAACAAAGCAAAAATCAAGCTTTACTTAGTGAGAGGAACAAAGAACAGGCGTACATTAGCATCGGTTTCAATTCGTGGAAGAAGGCGCCGAAATGTTTTGAAACCCATCAAATGACAAACTGTCACAAAGCAGCTGCTGCATTGGAAACAGTGGTACCTCAATGTGGGAATGTGGCCGAGCTAACCAACAAGAGCATCGCGGATTCTCGTCAACTAGAGCGGAAGTATTTGATCGATGTCATAAGATGTCTCCAATATTTGGCAAGACAAGGCATTGCTATTCAAGGGAATCCAGGGAATGACAACTTCACCCAATTGCTCTTATTGCTTGGGACAAAAGATCCTGGGATTAAAGCAAAACTCGATAAAAGTAGAATGAAATACACGCACAATGAAATACAGAATGAACTTTTAGATCTGATGGCGCAGCATGTTGCTAGACAGAAACTCCATGAGATCAGAGAAAGGCACGTTTTTGCTATAATGGCAGATGAGTATACGGACATAGGCAACCTTGAGCAGCTGTCCATGTGCTTTAGAACAGTGGATGACGATTTGGTCATCAGTGAAGATTTTCTCGGCTTTTACGAACTGAACGATATCCGTAGTGATACAATAGTGAATGCTATCAAAGACGTTTTGCTACGATCAAACTTGTCCTTAGAAAATTGTAGGGGACAAACCTACGACGGTGCGAGCAACATGATGGGTAAACGGTCAGGAGTTGCAACTCAGATCCAGGAAATCCAACCTAAAGCTATTGTTACCCATTGTCATGGTCATACATTGAGTTTGGCAGTCAAAGATCTGACATCATCTTGTGAAGTTCTGTCAAACACGATGGGTACTGTGGGAGAAATTTGCGTGCTTGTAAAGTACTCACCGAAAAGAGAAAAGATTTTGGGATCCCTGGATGAAATGATCGAGGATGGTGCGACTGCAGAGAATGGAGAGAAAGAAAAGCCTGTGTCCTTGAATAAACTTTCAACCACAAGGTGGACAGTGAGAGCTTCTTGTTTCAAAAAAATCATTCAGAAGTACGGAACTTTGCAACAGCTTTGGGCGACTTGCCTGAGTGAAAAGCTTGATGCCGAAACTCGTGCTCGTATCATTGGATGCCAGTCTCAAATGGAATCATTTTCCTTCTTTTTTGGCCTCTTGCTAAGTCATAGGTTGTATAGTTTGACAGATAACCTATCAAAAACTTTGCAAGAAGAGAAGATGTCAGCTATAAATGGTCAAAGAAATGCCGATTTAACTGTCAAAACCTTAAAAGGTATGAGGACATCTCAAGATTTCAACCTCTTCTTCGAAACTGTAAAGCTGAAGGCGAGTAAGTTGGATGTAGAAGAACCATCTTTACCGAGGAAACGCCGCAGACCGAAGTATTCGCTAATGCAATTTTTGGATGGTTATGAAGATTCCTCTCGGAATACGAAGGAATATCACCCTGAATCAGCAGTTGATCACTACCGTATTATCTACTTTGATGCAATTGATACTGTGGTTAAAGCAATAACCGATCGTTTCGAGCAACCGAGTTATCAATTCTTTTCAAATATCGAGCAGCTAATGATAAAAGCCATCAAGTCAGAGTCGTATGAAGCGGAGCTGAAGAAGTTGGAAAATTATAGAGATGATCTTGATCTCTCTGCTTTACCGGCTGAGCTTCAAATTCTCAGAACCATCTGTGCTGATGAGGATGTCTCTCACTTTAAAGAAATAAAGATGAAACTTGCATCTCAACCAAGAGAACACAGAGGACTTATCAGCAACGTAATGAAGTTAACTAAGCTCGTTCTCGTAAGCGCAGCTACAAGTGCCACACCAGAAAGATCGTTTTCTCTAGCTCGTAGGCTTAAAACATGGATTAGATCAAGTATATTACAAAAGCGATTCAACTCTTTGGCACTACTATCTTGCCACAAGGAACTTTGTGACAAACTCTCACTAATCGAGGTTGCTAATGAGTTTGTTGATTCTAAAGCAAATAGGAAAAATATATTTGGAAAATTTGATAAAAACGACTTGTAAATTTAACAGGATTATATACTTACTTATACTTATATACTTATGCATGGATATAGTGGTATTTCTGTAGTTTTAATTTGTCTTTCACTATTAAAAGTAACCTTTGAAACATGAAAAAGAGTTCATTTTTAGCCCTTCTAGACACCCTGATTTTCAAAAATTTTCTGGCCCGTCGGCCCCAACCATGGTGGGGCCTCCTTACATAGTAACTCGTGTGGCCCCTCCACTTTTCAAATCGTTGCGTGGGCCCTGTGACCATAGACTTGTAGTAAGCAAGATGAAGATAGAACCTTATAAAATGCACAAAACAAGGGAAAAAACATGCAGCAAGCCATATAACACAACAGACTTGGCTACATCAACAGAGATACAAGAAGAATATCGCACAAAACTATCCCAACAACTAAAAGAAATCGAGTCGCCTACCTGGGATAAGATTGCTGAGAAAGTCAAAAGCGTGGCTGAAGAAACCTTGGGCTTTAAAAAATCACACAAGCAACGGAGAACGTTTTATCCAGAGATTGAAAAACTCTCTAACGAATAAAAACAAATTAGATTACAAATATCAAGTACAAATGATGCTTCCAAAATACAAATCTAAAAAACAAGGAGAAAACAAATTCTACACCAAATAGAAAATGGACTAAATGAGCTTAAATCAGAAGAACTAGACAAAATGGCATTCACTATTGAAGAATTCAAAGATAATATTAAAATGTTCAAGGCACTTAAACAAATGAATAGGAAACCCTACGAAACTCCAACTGTACATGACTCTGGTAGCAAAACAATTTCAAACCCATAAGAGGTATATAATGCAATTAGAACCCATTTCAAAACCCATTTCTACAAGCCAGAAATAGAAGAACTGTCCATGTTTGAAGAGGAAATGACTAAAGCCCTCGATCATCCTGTGACATTAGAAGTGACACAGAAAGCAATCAATAAACTAAATAATAACAGGGCATCAGGTCACGACAATAATTCCCCAGAACTGTTTAAGTATGGACCATTCGAACAAATAGAACTGATAACGGTTGTTTGTTTACCATATATTTTGAGGCATCTTTAAGAAACTTTAGACACAAAATTGATGACGATCATATAATAGCTGAACACGCATATGCAACAAACTTTCAACCACAAATTCCAGAAGAATGTATTTATGCTGATGATACAGTTTTATTTCCATTAGCAATAGTCGACGCTTGAAAATAACAACAAAGGCTAAAGAATCTCTTGCAGAAGACAACTTAATGGTAAATGACACCAAAACCGAACACACAACACTGAAAAGAAGCAACAAAGAAGAGGAAACCTGGAGACAAGTCAAAAAGCTTGGTTCATTGCTTGGAGACACTGAAGATGTGATATACAGAAAACAGCAAGCTATTGTCACCATGCGAGAGCTTGACAAAGTGTGGATAAGACATCACAAAATTTCAACATCAGTTACACTTCAGCTATACAACTGTTATGTTAAACCAGTATTACTTTATAATTCAGGCACCTGGGGATTAACAAAAAGAGATATCGAAGGACCATATAGCTTTCATAGAAAACAGCTGAGACAAGTACTAAATGTGAAATACCCAAATATTCTCAGGAATGAACATTTATATCGACAAACGAATGAACAACCAATCTCATTAGTGATTCTCAAAAACAGATGGAAATTGTTCGGACATATCTTGAGACTCAGCAGCAAAACCCCAGCAAGAAAATATATGACATATTACTTCTCTGAATCTTCCAAGTCAAAATTTCCAGGTCGACAAAGAATAACACTTCCTTTGATGATACACAATGACATATTAAAAGCATCCACTTTGAATTCCCTATCCAACTCTCACAGTGTAACCGAATTTAATTTACTGAATGATTTGCATGTTCTGACCAATCTGGCTCAAAATAGAAGGAAATGGAAAAGGATTGTTGGTTAAGTGTTTGTAGCTGCACTAGCAGAAAAGTTAAATAACTAATTTGGCTTGGATGCGACAAGTGCAGTGAAGAAGAAAGAAGAAGAAGATAGTCTGAAAGGTCCTTAAGTTTAAAGTCCTGACATCAGTCTGACATCAGTCTGTCATCAGTCTGGTCACCAAGGTCCAGAATTAGCACAACCCCAGCTGTAACAATGTTGCAGTTGGAGTGTCCTCATTATTTTCAGAAAGGAACAGATTAACAAGTGTGAATGGTGTGTTGCACCCAAAGGGACCTACATTGTTGCAAGATCACCACTAAGCTATATCATGCCCAGCCAACCTCTAAAATTCATTCCACCTGACTTAATTTGGTTGAAGTTGAATTAAAGTCATAATTGAAATTAATTCAAATAAATATTCAAAATACATTCTGCAAGCAATTTCACAAAGACATGGCCAAAATCATTAGAAGAACCACCTGCACCACCAAAACCCCGATCAGTATAATCCTTTGAGTGAAACAAAAGAGACCCATGATACCATCTGAAATGGATTATCCACAAAATAAAAGAGCAGACTAAAGATGTGGCAATCCAAACACATATTCTAAGACAACCTTAAAGAGATCCTAATTTCATAAGAAATGTAATTGGCTTGTTTGAATTTGGAAAACTTTTGTTGGCATGGGACTTATTCTAATGCTATATTCAGGAAGGTGTGAAAGAAGCTTTCGATTCTGTCAAAGTACATACTGGCATGTTGTATTTCTGCTATATTAACATTGTGTTTATTTTTGTTCTTTTAGACTATATATATATTTGAGTTATTAGTTGCTTTGAGCCAATATTACACGGTTTACTACAATCAAAGCAACTAATTGGCAATGGAGAGATTTATGAAGCCTGAAAGACTTGGCACTAATCCAGATACGACTGATGCTGATAAAGTATATAAACATTGGTTTAGAACTTTTACTAATTTCATAGACTCCTTAGACAATAATCGTGAAGCCACTGATGGTAGTGGAGCTAGAGCCAGAACAGTTAACAAGTTCAATATTCTGATCAACTATATCGAACCAAACATATATGAGTATATCTCAGACTGTAATACGTATGAAGAAGCTATTGAGACATTAAAGAATGTATATATTAAACCGAAAAATGTAATCCTCGCTAGGCACATTTTATCAACTAGAAAACAGCAGGTGGGAGAAACCATTGACCAGTTTCTGAATGAGCTAAAAACCCTTGCTAAAGATTGTAATTTTACTCCTGTGAGTGCCGATGAGTACAAATCAGAAATGATACGAGACGCCTTTATAAATGGCATATCATCGA
>RDPX01000180.1:405369-459345 GCA_003991215.1 Morbakka virulenta | reverse complement strand
GTTTGGTGAAGGAGAGAGAATTGACAAGAAAGAGTGGTAAAGTGGATGCAGAACAATGAAGGTGGCAGGAACCACTGGCAGAAGAAGACCAAAGAAAACAAGGGAGGAAGTGATAAGGATGGATCTGAAACAAAAAGGTGTCAGCAGAGACCTGGTGAAGGATAGGATAACTTGGAAGTCAATTTCAAGAAATCGTCCAACACATGCTAGAATGTAAAACGGACGTTAAACCGAATATGATGATATTGGTTGTGAAAACCATGCACTGATGAGGAAGAGAAATGGAAGCATACCAACTGGACATCCTTGGGACTAGTGATAGTAGATGGCCAGGGGGAGGTAGGATGAAGATAGTTGCAAGCCATAAACTGATATACAGTAGAGATTAAGGACTGTGTGAGATTGGTATTGCCATCAAGATCACCAGCAAGTGGAGAAATTACTGATAGAATGGACTCCTATCAACAAGAGGGTCATTGCAATAAGGTTTTACTCAAGTTATAGCAGAGTGACCATTATTTCAGTGCATACACACAATGAACAGGGCCATGTGGAGAAGGAACACTTGGAGAAGCATTGAATTGATGCAACAAGAACAACATCATTATCATGGAGGGCTTCAATGGCAAGGGTGGAAGTGGCAACAACAAGTATAAGAAAACAATGGGTGCACATGGACTTGTAACATAGTATGACAACACACACACACACACACACACACACACACACACAGAAAAAGAACAAGAAGATCAGCCCCAGACATGATGTGTATTGCCTTGAAGTGGAAGAGACAAGTGTGACATAAGATAAAACAGTAAAGAGGAGGTAGAAAAAGACCGAGAGAAAGCATATATACAGAGGAAGTGTAGGAACAGCAGAAGAATACATACAATGACTCAGTGAAAAAGTTGCTAAGCTTTGGGAACAAAAAAACTGAGTCATAAATAAGTGACAACAACTGAAAATGGATAGTTGAGGAATTCCATTACAAGAAAAATTGAAAAATTAACAGTACCCATTCAGAGAGGATAGCAATAGAATGAAGAGTATTGTGTGAAAGACTAGGAGATAAAGAGAAGGTAGATGTTGGTGCAAGCTGAAAGAGCTCAGGTGCACCTGGGAATGAAAGCCAGAAAGAACTGTATAACATAGTAAAGCAGCTGGAGCAACAGACAAGCAGGACCAGTGAAGAACACAAATGGTTACCTGCTGAAGAACAAAATGTCCAGGCTAACATGGTGGAGGTAACATTTCCAGGAAGCACTTGACAAAAACAAAAAGGACGAACCACCAGAAGAAAGGCAAGAAACATAAAAGATAAACATCTCAGTAGAAGCACCAACTATACCAGAGAAAAAACTGCACTTAAGACCACCGAAAATGGAAAATATAACTTCAGCAGTCCAACAACAGCAGAGATGGTAAAGGCAGATCTTGGGGGTAAAAGTCTAGAATTAAAATGGTTTTTCAAACCTCATTTGGAAAAAAGAGATGAATTTAAAAAAAACATTATATATGGCTGTGGAAACTAGTGTAGAGTTATCTTGCTGCTTCTTTCTAGCAAAGTGCTGAGCAGGTTCATTATCAACAAGATACAGGCAAATGTGGATGCATTAATTAGGACAGAACAACAAGGCTATGGCATCGGTAGAGGAACCACTGAACAGATACTCATTATTTTGTATATACTGAAGCAAATAAACTAATGGTATGCCACTCAAAATATTTATTTTTTGTGTCTTGATTGATTGGTCCCCATTTACAACTGGAGTGAAACAGGGCTGCTGCATTCCAGGATTCCTCTTCATTCTAGTGATTAACTTAGTAACGTGAAAACTGTAATAGGCAAGATAACTGAAATCTGATAGAACTTTACACCTTTGCTGGTAGATCTCGGTTTTCCAGATGTCCTTTTCCCTCTATCCTCAACAACGAATCATCTTCAACACTAAACAACCAATTTTACACTCAGTTCAGTCAAAGTTCGTCTTAAGGACGATAACCGGAAATGCAAAACCATGACAACCATTTTATTCCTTCAACACAGTTTGCAGCCAAGTCTCCCGTTGTCTTTCTCCAGATAGACCAGGGAGGACCTATCCATTTATTACGTTCGCATGAAATTGGGTATTTTTCGACTATCCTTTCCCCTTGTTCGCACCTGTTAAAGGCAAGTTCACCCCCCCCCGTACGTTCGAACGGGTAACGGGTAAGTACGTTATACTTTTTTTGACCGTCGTTGGCAGTTTCCATTTCGATAAATGAGTTTAAAATTATGTCATTGATTCTTCTTTTATAGAGGTTCACGTGCTTAAATTCGAAAAGTAAAAAATTGACGGCAGGCTTTTGTTGGCGAGAAATGAAAACAATTATAATTAGATGCAAGCCGAACAAAAACGGAAGTAATTCCAAAGAAACAAACAATAAATGTGTAAAAACAGATAAGAATAATAACACCTTCACACCTGTCTTTCGCACTCTCTACTTTGTGAAAACTGCAAGCAAAATTTTTGTTTAATGTGAACGTTCTAACCTTGTGAACCCCACTCCCCCTGTTCGCTTTTTGGGATACCCTTCCCCTCAGTGCTAACGTTATAAGCGGATGGTCCCATAAGTATCAGCGTCGCCTTGGCGGCAGCACAATAAAAAAACAAGCATTCAATGCAAGACTTGTTATTGATGGGCGAGAGAAAATTCCAATAAAAAAATACTGATGAAAGATAAATCTAGAAACAACGGCAGATTTTAGAACTCTGGAGGTAAACCATAAACCATACAGTAAATTGGTAGGGGTAAGTTACAATTAATAAAACCAATTACTGCACTCCTGTTCGCTCACATCACAATCAACAAATGTTAATGACATAGATAAGTTGTCAGGATTTTCTGATAAGCTCCTATCATAAAAATTTGAATTTTTTATCTGGTACTAACTTGTCATAATTGGTTTAAGCAACGATGTCTCTTCGATTACCACCAACGTTCAGCTCCTTTTGGTACTTCCACAAATATTCAAATTTCCGTGTTCTCCAAGATGCGATTGAGGACTTATGAGGCTCAATGACAAAATTACTTTTTAAAATACCTTGAGATCAATGAACTGTGGCAAGTGTATTTGAAAGACGTCACAGGTCAAAGGTAAATGCCTTTTCCTCAGAAATTGAAAGAAAATAATATCCTTTTCAGAAAAGGATGCAGACTCTCAGGGGCAAATGAACGTGAGCGAAAACGATCACTGATCTTCAGGTGTGCAAGAAAAGATCAAGAAAAATATTTGAGGGAGAAGCAAAATGTTTGGTAAAAAGATAACCCCATTACACCTACATGAAAAACCAGACTGAGATCAAAGTTTGGAAAATACGCCACAGAATGTATTAATTTTTTCAAGAAATATAATTATTACCGTTGTGATGAAAACCTTTTAGGGATCCACGACGTAATGGGTGTAGATATATTTCATCTATTCAAGTATTCAAACAAAACTTGTGTATAAAGGGGTATTTTATATAACCCAGTCAAACCCGGTTGATGCTCTTCTGCAGCTCTGGCATCGTTTAACACATTGGCCAATTTTTGCAAAACATTTTAATATAAAGAGGTGGACTGTCGGGATCTAAACTGGTCGTTATTTTAAAGTTGCTCACGAGCAATCTTTGCCAAATTAACAGACGTCACTTTATTCTTCGGTGTAATTGGTGATGTGAATGTACGATCAAGAAGGTAGGCGTCGATTTAGGGGACTTTGGGGTCCCGAGCTCACCTTGAATCATACATAGGAATTCAGTATTTCTGAGAAAATAGTAATCTATTCAATTGAAGTTATTGTGAATTTTTTTCCGTGTATTTTGTTGCGTTTGCGTGTTAGAATTGTAGTTTGCATCATGCTGTCTAGAATTTCACCACAATCTTCACTAAATGTAATGTCTTCGTTATCGTCTTCTAGGTTGTATTCATGTTTTCATTCAATTTTTTATACAACAGCCGGCTACTTAAATCATTTTAAATACCGCATTCTTCACAACCCAAAAGTCCATAATAAGCAGCAATACATTTAAATCCAAATAATTGCCCAGATTATTAAGTTATGCAGACATTGAAAAAATAAGCACTTATCAGTCAAAAACCAGCTAAAACCAACAATGACTGCATGTGAACAAATAGGATGAACATGTAAATTGAGTAATCACTGAACAGTTTAATACAGAAAGCATGACAAATGGTCAAGAAGGGCAAATTCATTTTTCTAAAATTTCTTTACAGCCCCAATAATTATAAAAGTCCGCCAATAATAGGTATTTGACCAATGATTTGACCTCCTTAATACAGGTTGCCACCACTTCTTGAAAATAAGCTATTCACCATATTGTGCTCTGTATGCGCTGGGATTTAAAAATAGACCTTGACCCGTGTACGTGTCTTCAATACATTCACCATTTTTTTCGCACAAAAAACATATCCTTATTTTCTGATGCAGAACCAACTATTGATTTTTCAACCCCACCAGATATCAAGCCTGTAGAGTTGTTTTAGCAAGAAAAGGTAGTGCGCGTGATGCTAATCCAGCTGATGATGATGGATTTTAACTCTTCGTCGTCGAATTTTGTGGCCTTCATATCAATGTAAAAAGAACAAACTGCCTGTGCAACATAATCTTTCTCAGGCAAATCAGGCATGCCTCCACTTATCATAGCGTCAAAACTTGTTATGTCGCACTTTTCTAAGACGTATGTGTTGGTGACTCGGTCTTGCCAGCGAATATTGCATATTCGGCGAAGGCACCGCATGTGAAATGCTTCAAGCTGGCGAATATGTTTTCTGTAGGGGATCCACGTTTCACAGCAGTACAGCAGAGAGGACAGGACAGCGGATTTGTACACAGTGATTTTTGTGCCCAGTTTGACATCGTGACTCTTCCATACTCTGCCTGTGAAGCGTCCGAAAGCTATGCTGGCTTTTGAAATGCGCTGATTTATCTCCTCGTCTAGCGAGCCGTTATGTGCCATAACACTGCCAAGATAGCAAAAGTTCTTCACAGACGTGAGCGTGGTGCCTTCAATTTCGACGGCAGGATCTTGATGAGAAACGCCAGGACAAGGTTGAAGCATTACTTCTGTTTTCTTCAGGCTTACTGTAAGACCAAACATTTTCGCGGGGTCTGCAAAGCTGTCTACTATTGTTTGGACATCTTCTAAACTGTGAGCAGAGAGTGCGCAGTCATCTGCAAACAACAGATCTCTGACAAGGATTGCAGTCAGCTTTGTGCGAGCAGAAAAACGCCTGATGTTGAAGATTTCACCATCGCACCTTACTTGCAGGTAAACTCCAAAGTCCAAATTGCGAAATGTGTACTGGGGCATGACGGCAAAGATTATCCCAAAGAGAGTGGGAACTAGGACGCATCCTTGTTTGGCGCCATTGGATATGTCGAATGGTTCCGAAAAGGTTCCGTTGTCAAGCACTCGAACTTTCATGTCCTCGTGGAATAATCTAATGATGGCAATAAGCTTTGGTGGGCAGCCAATCTTATGGAGGATTTTCCACAGGCCTTCTCTGCTAACCGTATCAAACGCCTTGGTATGATCAACGAAAACTGTGTGGAGAGGTTTGTTCTGCTCCAAACATTTCTCTTGAAGTTGTCTGAAGGCAAGGCCATATCACCTGTGTCACGTCCGCTGCGAAAACAACATTGTGATTCTGGGTACACCTTATCGATGACGTCGGATGTAAGACGATTCAAGATTACTCTCGCTAAAATCTTCTCTGCAATTGACAATAGAGATATACCCCGATAATTGTCACACTGAGCCTTGTTCCCTTTGCGTTTATACAGGTGAATTATCAACTCGTCCTTTAGGTCCTGCTGATCGTCACCCTTAGCTCAGAATGCTCTAAAAAGTTTCGTTAACGCAGAAGCCATGTGTGCGCTACTGGTAGTTTGGCATCGGGGCCTGCCGCTTTACCAATAGTTGCTTAATGGCCTTGGTGACTTCCGCGCCGTTGAGCACAATATCTAACTCTTCCAGGGTTGGCAATGTGGGAATATCGCGTATTGCATCATCACATATGGCAGACTTCTTGTTCAGCAAGTTGAAGTGATCAGCCAATCTGGACAGTAGTTCTTTTTTATCAGTCAGCAATGTGGTGTTGTCGGCTGAGAGGATAGGGGTTTATCCATTTGTTTTTGGTCCGTAAACAGCTTTGAGCCCATCAAAGAGTACCTTGGTGTTATGTGCTTCAGCTGCACATATAATTGTATGGCTTTGTCCTCCCACCATTTGTTCTTCATGGCTCTTAAACACTTCTGAGCAGCTCTTTTGCATTCCACGTGTGCTTTCCTGAGGAACAGTGAATGTTTGCTCCCGATATACTTAGGTGCGCCTCGTGCATGGCTTGTAGAATGTCTTAGATTTCAGCATCGTTCTCATCGAACCAGTCTTGGTGTTTCCTTTTCACAAAGCCCGAGACCTCGATTGCGGCTCCAAGGGTTATCTACCGAACGTCGGTCCACAGTTATTCGACCTCCAGATTCTCGTCAGCAGGAGTGTTGATTGAGTGTGGAATGTAATCGGTCTTGCAGGTCCTGTGCCTTATCTTCACAAGCGAGCGCTTTGACGTTAATCTTTTGCACTTGAGGTTGGCGCTGTCTCCTCTGAGATGGCACAAGCTTCAGATTCATTTTACTTCTAAGAGGAAGATGGTCTGACAGCCAACCGCTGCCCCTCATTGCACGTGTGATATTCACGTCCCTTCTGTCACGCTGGCGTACGGTGATATAGTCTAGCAGGTGCCAGTGTTTAGATGTAGGGTGCTTTCAGGTTGTTTTGTGCTTGTTGGCCTGCTGGAATAAGGTGTTGGTAATGCAAAGGTCATGAGTTGCGCACATAGACAGCAAGAGATTTCCGTTTGCATTGCACTTGCCTAGGCCGTGCTGACCCAGAATCTTTGGCCACATAGTGTGGTCCGCCCTTACACGTGCATTAAAGTCAGCAAGTATGATCAACTTGTCCTTTTTCTGTGTAGCCAATATGACATTGTCGAGTTCTTCTTAGAATGCGTCTTTGCTTTCATTGGTGGGCGTCATGGTGGGTGCATAGGCGCTGATGATGGTTGCGTAGTCGATTTTGTCTAGTTTCAGTCCTGTCTGATATTCCTCGTGGAAGTGTCTCAAGGTTGCGTGCCAGTGGTGTGCCGATGGAAAAGCCTACACCTGAAGTGCGAGGCACTCCTTCAGGTTTACCTATCCAGAAAAAAATGTAGCCTGCCCGAGTTCCTCTATGCTGGACTCCTTTTGCAGCCTTGTCTCGCTGAGGGCCGCTATGACAACGCCGTAGTCACGAAGCTTGCGACCAATAATGGCGGTTCTTCTCTCTTCCCGATCTTCGTTGTCTTGCAGGGTACGTACCTTCCAAGGTCCGAAGATAAGTCCGAGTTTCTTTTCAAATTTCTTACCACAAGACTGGATGCCCCACTGGGCGCGGCAACCCAGTAGGGACAAGTGGGATAGGCGATGTTTGGGGGCACCTTTTCTAGCCCCTTCTCCTGTCTTGGGTGAGCAACGCTGCTCCTAAATAGGCCTGATCAGCCACCCAAGGAGGGTAGGTCCGTCTCCTAGACGGGTTGCTGAATATCTGAGAGGCCCTTGGTGAAGTGGGGTTACTTCCTTTGTGGGGTTTTTTAAGTCCGCCATTAAAACCGTTGACCTCAGTTGTGGTTCGTCAGCTTTCTCTGATGTTCCAGACTTCATGCACTAAGGGGAAGCATTCCCACACCAACCTGACGGAAACCGCCGGTTTCCCTCACTTAGTTTAGCACCACTATCGAGTGGAGGTCCCGGGGTATGGCCGCCAGCGTGCACAACCGACTACTTGTAGCCATAAGCGAGAGTTGAGTAGAGTGTTGTGGACCAGTGATCCCATCCATGCCCTACCAGGATTAAAGCATGCGACAGATAGTTTAATCAAAGGTTCTACCACTAACACACTACCCCATATACCCCAAAATTTTGCTAATAAACTAAGAAAACCACCATCAACTGCGAGATTAGCCTTGATTTGTTTTCCTGGTAAATTTAAAGTAACACCTTTGTTTTGCGACTTTGCTTTTTCAATTTGGTTTATCTGGGCTGGTGTCAACCACAGCATAAAACCGTCATTCAAATCATTCTTACTTAATCTCAGGTGAACAACCTTTTTAACTTCAGTTGCATTACACAACTTAACCTCTTGCGCTTTCGAGATGTTTACATAGTGTTTCATATAACCCATGTTATTTTTGTATATGAAATTTTATATTTATTTTCCCTCTTTCATATGTAGTCCAATGGTTAAGTTTTCACCCTGCAAGTCTATTGGTGATTGTTCTGATATGTTAACCAAGTCGGCATACTACCATGATTTTTAATGTTACTGGCAGATGTACCCTTTGTCTAGTTTCTTGGATAATTTTTCACCCATGCCGCTTTTTGGGAAAAACGAGTACGACACGGGATTCAAACTACCATTAGCATATGAATGGCCAATGGTATTGTTATGCACTAGCAGTTTGTTGATACTTAAGATATTAACGATATTTTCACCCTGAACAGTCCCTTTATTTTTTGCGAGCAGAGTAAGAGCTTGTGTTCCATTGTTGCCCGGGTATTGCCTTGTGTTTGTTTTTCTACCGACGTTTGCATAACTTTTTTTCGGTTCTTTTTCAGTCCTGTCATTGTGTTCATTAGGCATCCCTATAGCCTCTTATCAAGTTTTGTCGAAATCGGTGCTTTGTAATGCTAAAACAGCCAACCTTCCAGCTTTACAAGGTCACTTCCTTTTGGCTGAGTTGTAGCCTTCCGCAAAGTTTCGCTGGAATCGGAGGTCTCTAGGGCCGCAAACAGCTCTACTTCTTGTGCAGAAAGGCCACTTCCTGTTTCATGACATCACTTACTGTGCCCCTATTTTCTCCCCTGCGTTCTTATGGAGGTTTTGTCCAGGAGGTTTTGTCGATCGGACAAATACTGTGCCTCTTATAGTCAGCTAAGTGTCTTCAAAATCCATATTTGACCCTGTAACGTCACTTTCGGTAGGTCTACGTCACTTTTCGGATGTTCTTCCATGTTTGTGTTAAGTTTGGCTGTGATCGGTCCACCCGTTTGGACGCCAACCCTGAACAGACAGACAGGCAGACAAAATTAGCGCTTTACATATAGGATGGTTGAGCCCTAGGACTGGGGCCATGCTGTTTACAGGTGTAAAGTTGACCTCATATATGTTTGTGCTTGTTAAAATGCATTTTAAGGTCTTTCTGTTTGCAGATATTGTAATTACATTTTTAGCAAAAACCAAAAATTTCTAGTTAACCTTGGATATATGTATTTATTTCACACGACTCGTAGGCTCCTTTCGGAATAGTTATCTGGTAATTTGATTTCCCATCGTTAAATACAAATTCGTTATTCTTTGATTTAATATTGGAAAAACTCAACGCAGTCTCTAAATTAACAAGGGGCGTTCCATACCTTTTTTTTAATCCAATTCAAGAGGTGGGCTGAATTCTGTGTCAATTCTACTTCCATTTCTGCTAATGAGAAACGTATAGCCTGGCATTTTTATTTTAACTGATATTTTATGAAACAACGCTCATTTGGTTCCATCACTTTTGAATTTCAGCACCCTATCACTAATAAAGAGACAGTAAGCTTTAAGAACCAAATACAACAATCTGTGGTCAACTCTGTCTCTACGTTTTGAAACATCTCAGTGACGGTGTAGGTTTTCAAGAGGTAATAAGTATTTCTTATTAAAAAACAGTACCTAGTTTGTTAGGAGAAAATTTTGATAGAAATACAAAATGAGGGTCTCAAGAACCTCAAAGACACCAAGGACCATCGCCTAACTCAGTTAAACGGGAACAGTTACTCGACTGGCTACGCTCTCCAGAACAAACATATGCCCTAAAAACAGATGAAGATTTACTAAATGGAGGTTGTTGGTGGATATAACAGCGGTCAAATACATGGCACAACAATTATACCTGCATCAGCAATAGATAAGGGCAAAGAAAAGCTTATAATGATTCAATTTCCCATAGAAATTGGAGATGTAACAATAACTGTAGAACTCGTAGGACCAGGATTCAAGACCTTGAAAGTGTTTGAAGCAAAGAGCAAATTGAAATATGAACTCAAAAAGATTTTTCTTACATGTCTAATGGGTGCAAAAGGGTTGGTTAGACCTTAAAGTGAAAAAGAATTGCAGGGACCACAAGGGGATAAAAGAGACAAGGAAGATAAAGCAGACAAGGGTGACATGGGTGATACAGGACCTCGAGGCAACCCTGGGGTTGTGATTATTCAGCAAGATGGAGTTATTCAATCACCGTCAACAGGCATCAGTTTTGTATCTATGAAATGGATATGGAAAGGTATAGTTTGCTTCAACCAGAAATATGAGTTAAAACATAGTGTCGAGAATTTTAGGATTGTTCATGCCTCAGGTCTTAAAATTGGTGATAACGCAACTGTCCAAACTGCAATTTCGATGCCACAGGCGTTAAAGTTTGGAACACCTCCTAGACTCAAAGAGAAAACGAAGTGGGATATTATTGATATTTTAAAGTTTATAGTGACCTTTCTTGGAGAATACCATCAAGAAATGATTGTCACATCAGCTAAAGAGCCTGGTCGGCTTCTGTTTACGCTGTATGAGCAAGAATAAAATCTCATGCATATAAAAATGCCAGAGAAAGTTGATAAGAATTCTGAAGGTAATCTCTATCCCACGTTAGATATAGCATCTAATTTTAGGGTACTGCCAATTGTGGGATTGGAACGATGAGCTTGTAAATGAAACAAAGACTCGAAAAGCTCTTGCTAAAGATATCAATGAGCGGTAAATGTATTGGACGGTGCAGATAGTAGAGCGACAGTAAGAGCAGTATTGCTTGATAGTGTCAGCACTGGCTTACTGGCTTCTATAATTGGTTCTCCAGCTGTACCTATCATAATGTGTATTGCATCGCAAAACTTAGAACAAAAAACTCAGAAAAACGATCGGATTAAAGTGCTGGCAGAAGGTAAACTAAATTCAATCATAAGTTTAGTGAGTGCAGCCTCGAACGACGACAATTATATCAAATAAAGAATTCCAGCTTGTTGTAAATAAAGTCAGAAAGTATCATGAGATGAAACCTGAAATCCAGTCTGGTTCCAAAAAGAAGAAGATTGAATTAGATGAAAAAACAAAAAACAAATTGATTAGTCGTGAAAAAGAGCAGACAAGAAATTCGATTAGAAAAAATTGGAACCTGAGAATCGTGTTTCAGAGAAGACGTGAAACACATCCTCTCCTACATGAACCGATTGCTCCACCATTGAATGAATAAGAAAACCATGCAATCTATTACTTGACAAAAGTAATACATTATAAGTACTTTAGACAACATCACCAAAATCAATTCATGAGTTAAACTCTGGACTATATCATTTCCACTTTATGTATATTTGTTTCTTACCATTTTTCTGTCGCCGTCGGATAATCTTTTCAATTCTACACATATCTTGCTTTGACAATTGAAGTTCTTCTTCGTAGAATGAACCTTGAATGTCCTTACCGTCCAGGTCTGTTATCTTGTATGTAGGTAGTGTAGTATTCTGAACGTCTGTGATGATAAACAGCTCTTTTGTCCAGTTTGTTGTGTACCCTTTTTCAAATGTCTTTTTCTTCTTAGTAATTCTAATACGATCACCAGCCCTGAATATAGTTTGAATTTTCTCTGGTGGGTTTTTGTATCAATTGAAATTAACTTTGGTTGAATTTTGGGGGCTACTTACATCATTTGGTGTCATTCCAGTGCCCCTGTGTTTAGTGTTGTTGTACTTTTCAACCATATCAGATAAAACATCAATGTACTTACTCGTTTGATTCGTGGTGAAATATTTTAACATTTTATTCTTCATAGTGTGGTGCCATCTCGCCACAACAACTGATTTTTCTTCATTACTGGAGCTGTACAATTCAACACCATGTTTCTGTAACAAGTCTTAACATCTTTGTTGTAAAATTCTTTACCTTGATCAGTCCAAATTATATCTGGATACCTTCGTAAGAATATTTTTGCAAGAGTTTTTTCTACTTCAACACCTGTCTTATTTTTCAAAGGAATCAGCCAACCGTACTTGCTAAATCTATCTATCACCGTTAGTAAATACCAGAACCCATTGTTGTACTTGAATAACTTTTGCGTCTCCACAAGATCTACAGTAAAAGTGTCGTCAAATTTAGATACAAGAACTCTGCGTTTAGCGAAGTGTTTACGTACAGGTCTGTGTAACTCGTCAGCTAATTCAGCATCCCAATTCACACCCAAACCAAGTTTTTGTTTTTTATTACATATTATCAATAAATTTATTAATGTGTAATAATAATGATTAACTCGTGTAAAAGGTGGACTTCAAATTCACTCAAAGGAAATAACGATGCTCTGTTTTCAAGGAGTATTCGAGGTTTGCTTATTGGTAAATCAGGATCGGTAAAAACAACACTAATCCTCAATCTGCTTCTTTAACCTAAATGGTTAGATTACAACTGATTGTTTGTTTTTGGAAAAAGCTTGTTTCAACCAGAATATCAGATACTCAGAGCTGGATTTGAAAATAGTTTGTCAAAGGAACATATCACCAACATCTTTGAGGATAAAGACCTCTTTCATAAAAGCAAAGTTGATGTAATTGAAGCTATAGGAGAAGTAGATAAATCTAATAAAAACCTTAAAATCAAAGCTGAATTTTTTATAGACTAGTAAAAAAAAGAATAGTATGTGGGTTCAACATAATTTGAATCTCAGGGAAATGGACACCCCTGACTTGCACAGTCCACTGGTTGCCCTTTGGCAAAGCAAACCACCCGGCCAGCCACCCCTCCCTGGGTTACGGAGCCTTCATCCTGTTGGCCCGTCCTTCATGAGTGAGAGCAGAGCACCTTTGAGCGTAGGAACTTTGATCAATATGTCACAGCCAGGGATAGCCACTCACTGCCTTGTAAGTAAGTCCTTAGACCAAAGGCTAGGCACACTGCCTATAGATGTGGTTAGCATCAGGAAGGGCATCCTGCTGCAGAAAACTAAACTCCCAAATCTTTGCCATGAGCGATGGCAAATAATGATATTCCTCCACTCATTTGTGAACACAACTGATTCTTTTTCAAAAATAAACCTAACATATACATAATAGCACTCCAACGTTAATGTTAGCTCCATCTTGGATATTTGCAATGTCACACACGGTTGAATGACCTTTGCAATGTCACGTCTTCCTCCCCTAACAAAAGAAAAAGAAACAACAAAAGAGTATCATGTTCTTAAAAATATGCTCTGACACAATTCGTTGACTTTCATGTGTTATCGCGCTTAGCGTCCAAATGTCCTTTAATACTTCCTCCATTCATGTACGGGTCTTCTGTTGCGTTTTGGGTATTCCGTCCTGCTGATCTGTTGTTGTTTTCCAGTTTCAGTGTTGTTACTCTTCGCTAATGTTGTGATGCTGTTGTCATTGGGGTTCTTGCGGTCAATTTCATGGCTGTTGCAGTCATCATCATCCTCTTCAAATGTCTCTTTCAGTGTTCGTGGTGTTTTGGCATCTTCTGGTACTCTGATAAAGTGTGATACGTTGCGGGGGTTATTCGTTGATTGTTCACCGCATTTTCGGCGAATTCTGGAGCTGACGACGAAATTCAAGCAACATGCTTGAATTTCGTCGTCACCGACATTCAATGTCGTTTCTCTATAATGTCTATTTGCATGATGCCTTTGTTTTGCTTTTGCTTGTCAGTCGTTTTCGTCGTTTTTTTCATGTGCTCTTTCGTCAATCTTTCCGTTGAATGATGTACTTGTGTAGCGGATCTTTCGGTTAAACATGACTTCAGATGGTGGTATCTTGGTGGACCTGTATGGGTTACTCTGTACGCCATTAGGAAATTTTTGACTTCTTCGATGTATGGTTTACCTTCCAGGTGAGCAGTTGCGATAAGTTTTGTCAGTGGAATCATGAATCTTTCTATTTTACCGTTTACTCGAGGCCAATACGGAGTTACATGACAATATTTGATTGCTTGTCTTAACATGTATGTTTTAATGTCCTTGGAGCAAAATGGCGGAACCATTGTCAGAAACAAGTTCTTCTGGGTATCCAAAGTGTGTAAATGTCATTGAAAAAATCTTTTTTAAGTGTTTCGCACTTGTACTGTCAGTAAATACGATGGCTGGTTTTCGGGACCTTCGTTGATCATAACGAATGCGTATTTGCCGTCAGGAAATGGTCCTAGATTATCCATGTGCACAGTTTGCCGGACTTTCTTTGGAATCTTGTCTTCGGTTCTAAAGGTCGTGATATATCTCGATTTTTCATCTAACTCAAGTTGATGAAAAGCTGATTTGATATCAAGTTTTGTAAAATGGCTCCTTCCCTTGAGTTTAGTGAGCAAGTCATCGATTGCCGGTACAGGATACCGTGACCACAAGCTATACCAACAATTCTAATGTTGCAGGAAACCTGGTGTAGATGACATGTATAACACCATGGTAGACAGAGTTTTGGAAGCAATGGCCACATTTCAGATGCGGGGTAGCAACTGATCGATCGTTGGTCTTGAAATTCATAGTACTACATATAAGCCATTACGTGGGATTTCTTCCATCCCTCTTTCCAAGACTCTTCCAACATGGAAGGCGATTATTTATTAACATGAAGAATAATGACAGTGAGTGTTTCAAGTGGTGTGTGAGTAGGGCACTAAATCCTGCAGAACGTCATACTGAACGCATTACAAAGATCTAAAAGTACAAGCAGAAAAACTTAACATAAATGGTATTGAGTATCCAGTTAGTCTTAAGGCAATAGATAAGCTTAAGAAACAAAATCCAGATATTTCAATCAATGTATTATGAAAACAACGTCTACCCTCTTAGAGTTAGTAAATATTCAGACAGGACACTAATAACCTTTTGCTCTTCTCAAATGAGGAAAAACAGCATTACTGTTTAATTAAGAACACGAATCGACTATTATCTTCACAAACATCAAAGAAAAAGGCAGGGTACCATGACTGTCTCAGATATTTAAACCTTTTCTATTCCCAAGAATCACTAGTTAAGCACATGGAATACTGTTTTTCAAATGACACTGTCAAAATAGAGATGCCTGAAGAGGGTTTAACTATTTCATTTAACAACTCTAGTAGGTCGATGAGAATACCTTCCATTGTGCATGCTGACTTAAAATCTTTAATTAAACTCATATAAACCTGTAGACCAAACCCTACAAAGAGCTATACAAAAAAATATAAAAAACACACCCCGTCAAGCTTTTGATACCTTATCAAGTGCTCTGATGATCAGGTTTTATTCACAAAAGCCTAAAACATACACAGTTAAAGCTGAAATTGAAGATTGATAAATTGAAGTTTGGTAAACCGAAAAATATGGTATTTGGTAGAAGAGAAAAGGTTGAGTTTGAAAGTGCTACTAAGTGTTGGATTTGTTGTGGTGGGTTCAGTGGAGATAACGGGTACCAAAAAGGGTTAAGTCCATTGTCACTTCACAGGGAAATACCGAGAACAGCTCGCAACAAGTGTAATCTACAATACAAGAAGCCAAAATTCATTCCCATGGTGTTTCATAATCTACGTGGATATGTCAGTCATCTATTCATCAAGAATCTGGGGACACGTGAGAGAAACATTAACTGTATTTCTTACAATGACAAAAAATACATAAGCTTTACCAAAGATATTGTAGTTGGGTCCTAAACTAATAAAAATGGTGAGATTTGTAAAACAATAGCTTAGAATCATTGACAGCTTCAAGTTCATGGCCTTTAGTTTAGATAAATTAGTAGGTAATGTAACTGCTTGTGGGGAATGTGATTCATGTAAGCCTGATGAATGTCTGAAATGGAGTATAGAAAACGGACCGTGTAGAAAATGTAAAAATTGGAAGCTTACAGATGAACCTTGCCAAAATCTAACTGATGCAACTAATCTGAATATTACTAAATCATTCTACAAAGATAAGATTCAGTCGCTCTTGAGAAAAGGCATTTATCCATATGAGTACATGGATTTACTCAAAAGACTAGACGAGACTACAACCCAAAGAAGCATTCTACTTTAAACTTAGTGGTGATGGAATAAGTAATGAAAACTACAAGCATACACAAATGATGTGGAAAGAGTTTGACATAAAGACGCTAAAAAATTATCATGATCTGTACAATTAATAAGATGTTTTGGACTTAGCAGATATTTTTTTAAATTTTAGAGTTTTATGTTATACAAATTATGGATTAGATTCTGCGTATCATTATACTGCATCTGGACTAGCATGGGATGCTCTTTTGAAGTTTACTGAAGTGAATTTGGTGTCATTATTAGACTCTCTACCTGCATCAGTAGGAGATACATATATGCAGATGACATAGCTCTTCTGTAACATGCAAAGACATTCTAGAGCATTGAAAAGGTCCTGTCGGAAGATCTAATGAACTAAAGCAGTACTTCCATTTCTGGCGATTAAAACTCAACACGGCCAAAACTGTTTCAAGCGTGTTCCATTTAGCAAAGAGGCAAGCTCATCGCAGTCTGAAAGTTAAAGTCGGCGCAAACACCATTCCGTTTGAAAAAATCCGAAGTACCTCGGTGTAACACTTGACCAATCTTTAACATACAAAGAGTATCTTCAGAAGACCACAGAAAAAGTTCGCGCCTGATCAAATCTACTTCGTCGCATTGCAAGCAGTCGATGAGGTGCTTCATTTGATGTTCTCCGAATTTCCACCTTGTTGCTCTGCTACTCTACTGCTGAGTACTGTGCCCCTTTGTGGTCTGCTAGCTCACATGTGAAACATCTAGACTCTCCCCTTGGTGACAGCATGCGCATCATCAGTGAATGCATCCGCTCTACACCTCTTCATTTGCTTCCCATCCTCTTAGGAATTCAGCCACCTGATTTGAGGAGAGAAAACATCATTCTTAAGACCTACACTAGAGCGCTCAACAGTCCATTTCACCTACTGCACCCTATAGCAACTGCTTGCAGACAGGCCCCACAAAGGCTCTCATCCAGACGTCCTCTATCCAGAAGAATGCAAGCCATTGCTTTTGACATAAACGGCAGCTCTCCGGATCTTTGGACAACAGAGAAGTGGAAAGAGAGGTGGAACACCACCGAGTGTAGATTGAAGCAGTATATACCAGAGCCGTCAACTGAATCTCTAGGGCACGATCTACCTCGGGCGCCCAGGGTTTTGCTTAACATACTGAGGTCAGGCCACGGAAGGTATGCAGACTTCATGTGCAGAATAGGGCTAGCACAGAGCAACCAGTGCTCATGCGGGGAAAAGCAAACACCAGAGCACGTGCTACACTGCAGAACCATTGGCCTTCAAGGAGACGTGCAAACTGTGAACGCAGAGCTTAGACAGTGGCTGCAATTTACAAACTTTACCTTCATAATATGATTTTTTTGATAGTTGAACATTCATACTTTTTAGCTCATACGCATATATATATATATATATATATATATATATTAGACCCAGAAATGTTACTCGTGGTTGAGAAAGGTATTAGAGGAAGAATCTCAGTGATAAGCAATATATATGGAAAAAAGAAAAACCGTACATGGACTCGGAATTCAACAAAAATGAGAAAACAAAATACATCACTGACTTAGATGCTGACAATCTTTATGGGTTGGTTATGAGCAACCCTCTCCCCATACATAGATTTCAATGGATGGGTGGAAGTAAACTACCCACATGGAGAAAACATGCATGCATACTCGAGGTTGATATNCAAGGAGACGTGCAAACTGTGAACGCAGAGCTTAGACAGTGGCTGCAATTTACAAACTTTACCTTCATAATATGATTTTTTTGATAGTTGAACATTCATACTTTTTAGCTCATACGCATATATATATATATATATATATATATATATATATATATATATTAGACCCAGAAATGTTACTCGTGGTTGAGAAAGGTATTAGAGGAAGAATCTCAGTGATAAGCAATATATATGGAAAAAAGAAAAACCGTACATGGACTCGGAATTCAACAAAAATGAGAAAACAAAATACATCACTGACTTAGATGCTGACAATCTTTATGGGTTGGTTATGAGCAACCCTCTCCCCATACATAGATTTCAATGGATGGGTGGAAGTAAACTAACCACATGGAGAAAACATGCATGCATACTCGAGGTTGATATGAAATACCCAAAGGAATTCCATGCTCACATAATGACTACCCTCTTGCTCCAGAAAGCCTTAAGTGAATAAAGTTGACAAGCTAATACCCAATCTAAATGACAAAACAAAGTATGTGGTACAATATGAGAATCTCAAAATACATGAAAACGTGGGGTTAACGATTAAAAAGATCCATAGAGGTATCTATCTTGATGAAAGTGCATGGCTCAAGCAGTATATCGATCTAATTAAACAGCTCAGAGCAAAGACAAAGAATGAGTTTGAAAAAGAGTTCTTCAGCCTTATGAACAACTCTGTCTTTGGAAAAACCATGGAGAATATTAGACGTAGGATAGAAATCCGATTAGTAAACAGCGAAGCAAAAGCAAAGAAGCTAGCTACAAAACCAAACTATAAGGACTGTAAAATCTTTGATGAGAGCCAAGTTGCCACACACCTGTAGAAGACAGAACTGGTGTTTAATAAACTAGTTTATCTAGGTGGATGCATTCTTGATCTGAGTAAGGCATTAATGTACGATTTCCATTACAGCTACATCAAACCAAAGTATGGAGATAAAGCCAATTATTATTCGCAGGTACGGATTTCTTAGCGTATGAGATTGTGACCGAATATTTTTACAAAGACATCTCTAAAGATTGTCAGGGCTAAATTTGATACAAGCAATTTCCTAAAAGATCGCCCGAGTGGAATTGACGCTCGACATAACAAAAGGATAGTTGGTATGTTAAAAATTGACGCTGGTGGGAAAATTATTGAAGTGTTGTAGGACCTAGGGCTAAGTTATATTCCTTCAAGATGTGGAAAGGAAAGGAAGAAAAGAAATGTAAGGGTGTAAAGAAGCCTGCAGTCAAAAAGACTATTACATCTAAAGATTACAAAAATTGCCTATTCACTGGTGAGGAACAGATAAGAACAATGAATGTTTTTAGAAGTCGTGGATATAAAGTGTACACAGAAGAAATAGATAAGGTTGCATTGATTGCTAATGACGACAAGAGAATTATTATGGACGATGTGATCCACACGCTGGCACATGGACTCTACAAGACACAATGAGGACACGATGGGACATGATAAAACACGATAGAATGCTGTAGGACATGACAGAGCACGATAGGACACAATAGGACTGTGGGCGGTCTTCGAAGTGTTGTCTTACGTCCCCTTGTATAACCTTGTTTTAACCATCTGGTGGATGATGGGACATGTTTTAACCTTGTTATGGGTTGGGTTTTGGAACATGCGCCAGAATTAACCTGTGGTCGATTGATGGTTGAATTTTTGCAATGTTCATGGTTTATTGATAGTTGAATAAAAATGGGCCAGAATCCCCCTTTTTATACTATTCACCAAACAGCCAAAATTGGAAAAATCTGATGACGAACCATATGAAAATCAAGTCAATCAATCTATGACTACAAGGGATCAACTTAGTTTGGTAAAAACATTTCGGAGATACATTCGCTCTCATCAGCCCTTGAAAGGGAAGAAAACTGTGTACAGAGAGCTTGATGTCTCAAGAATACAAGAAACCACTGATTCATTTTTTTAAGGAACCGTGATTCATCCAAAAAGAAAACAAAAGAAGACCTTTTAATGCAGTCATATGCCGTCCCAAGCCTGCAAAAATGTAGGGGGCAAAGTTGTAAAGCAAAATGAAGAGAATGAAAGAAACAGTACAAATATACATGTCTATTGCATTAAAATACTGTACAAAATTCGCGACCTTTCAAGCAAAGACATATTCAGTTACAAAACCCAAAATATGCAGAATGGAACAATGCTACACGTATCTAGATTGATTCCGCGTCAATTTTGAAGCAAAGGTAAAAAAAGCGATCGTCGTTTAGTCGAGAGAGCCCTTTTATTGGGCGAGATTCTCTGGAAAGGAGGTGTCCCGATTAAACGATGCCGACTGTTTTATAAATAAATCACAAATTTATTTTTCGATACTTTTTTCTCTTGCAATCTAATTTTACATTTTCTTCAAAACAAACGATCTAACTTCTGACTATTTTCACAAATTGACAATGTTTGTTGGTTATTATTTGTTCAGTATCAAAAGTCGTATCGTAAACGTTGATGAATTTGCTCAAAAGAAAAAAAGTTATTTAAAATGAAGATCTTTCTCTGTATAATTTGGTGATGAAAAAAACGGCATTAAAAGTTTTCTCACATAACCGTACTACTTTCGTATTATTTATCGTTTCCACCTTACTTTTAAATACCTTGTTGGGGAAAGCAACGAAATTTTTCACTTTTCGACGAAGCTTTTAACTCATGAAACATAACCCTGACGAACTTTTTACCGATAAGGTACGACTTATTTATAACAGAAGAATTCGAGTAGAGACAAACAAATTGGAAAGTGGTAAATTATAAAAGTAAGTAATCTAGTTTAAATTATACTTTTTAACCTAACTATATACTTACCAAGTGACGTGTTTCCTTTTTTGATTTAACCACTTTGTTTATCGTTCTTTCATATTCATTAATTGCATTTGGCTTCATTAAAAGGCTGGAATATAAAAACGTGTAATGGCATCTGCAAGCGCAGGTTCTATAACTTCAAACTTAATTCAAAAACCACTCGCCTTAAACTGAGAACGATGGTCACTCTCATTGGCCAGTTCAAGTTGTAAAGTCCAATCCAAAGGTGAGTGTTATGTAGAATTAAATCATAGGAGACGGTAAAGTGGCTGAATAAACCAATCCTTAGAAAGGTATAAATCACATGTACATTGTTAAAGTTTAAAATGGGAAAATTGAATGATTGTTAAATGCATCTTTCAAATCTTTGAGAACGCCTGGTTCTGAAAGTGAAGCAGTCCCATCGGTCCAAATCCCTAAGCGAAAACAATAAGAAAATATAAATACTCAATGCGATAAAGGAAGAGCCCCAATTTTTGCTGAAATTTTGCTTTTACAGTTGGAGAGCATGAATGCAGGTTTTATTGTGTATCATGCAATCCTAATATTTTTTCCAAGTATGGTGGGTTGAGCGATATCAAAAACCATGCTGAAACGAAAAGCACAGGAGTGCATTCAAATGACGGAAGAGTCAGGTTTTTTGGGAAATATTTTGATTAAATGCCCATACAAAAGTAATAAGAAGAATAAAATTTGACTCTTTCGAATACCTATGGTACAATAACTCTACCAGTTACCAAGCCTTGAAATTTAATAATCAAAGCAAAGATAATTTTTATAAATGTGAGCTACAAGTGCCTTGTAGTAGTCAAAATTAGTTAGAGGACTGCATTTTATGCCTACACTGTCATATTGGATATTTCTATTTGGGAATATATTGCTTATACACGAATGATTCTTTTTCTTTCCATTGTCACTTTTGAGATATAGATTTTAACTTTATGTTTGTAAAAACCTCATGGTGGATCAACTGTTTAAAAAAATATCCTGCAGATAACATCAAAGACTCAGTTATCAAATCTTAAGTGAAACTAGTGATGTTTGTTCTTAAGCATTGTACTTTTTTTAACGCTTCAGACCATCTGTCATCCTTCTTTATAAAAAAGTTTAAAGATAGTGAAATTGATTACTATTTTGGCTGAGAAATAAATAAAACGACAACCGTTGTGAATCGCCTTGTGACTGTTATCATGATGCTTCAGTAACTAATATGAAAGTTCTGCCTTTCAATTTAATGTTGGATAGCAGCAATGACATGGGGTTGAAAATTGCGTCCTCTCACTGCAGGAATTTTTAACATAAATTTCGAAAGAACAATGACCAAACTCTGAGACATAAATTTATTGGACCAGAGTACGGTACCTACAGTAGCTGATGCTCCATAGTGTGTATGGTCAATGGAAAAGTACAAAATGCCTTAGACATAATTATCAATGGATGTCCTTGCCACATACTGCATAATCATGCAGAAAAAAGCTGTAGTCGTCTTTGCTCAAGTCAGTGCGTTTGACATTGAATATCATTGCATTGAAATCTATTTTCACAAGAGGGGTTGGTTTAAAATTGGGCCTGAACCGTCAACTTAGAAAGTAAAAAGGCTTGAAATACTACTTGGTTAGTAAACTTGGAATCTCAGAGTAAATTTTTGTGTGTTGTTTTCAGCTTAAAGCATTTTTATCAGAAACAGTTTCACATTCATCTTTTCTTAATTTTTGTATTTTTTTTTAGAATAATTTTTTAATCATCTTTAAATGTTTTATACATAGAAATGTTTTAAAGAGGGAGAATTTTCTGTTAATTGTGACAGTGCACACACACACACACACACACATATATATATATATATATAAAGCTTTCGATTCGGTTATCTGTAATAAAGTGCTCAATACATATATGCAGAGCGTAATATAAGATATGATAAGTTGGAAAGAATCAAAAAACTACACAGTCCATTTCGACAAGCCTGTTTCGTGATTTTATTCACTCTTCAGGAAGTGTTCCTGAAGAGTGAATAAAATCACGAAACAGGCTTGTCGAAATGGACTGTGTAGTTTTTTGATTCTTTCCAACTTATCATATCTTATATATATATATATATATATATATATATTTAAAACTCTTATTTATGAGATTATAAAAGATTATAAAAGATTATAAATTATAATGTAGTATAGCTCAGAAAATAATTAATGTTTTCGGAGTTGACATGGTAAAACATAGTAGTTATTTTTTATCAATAATAGTTTATTTAATATATATATATAGGATGATTGCACCGCGGGACCGAGAAATACCAGGCTGGAATCTGGAAGGGGGGTATAGTCGTCCTTGATGAGGGTAAATGGTACTCTCGTGAAATACAGAATTGGGATATCACATTTGCATTGATGGGTACAAGGTTTCACACCTTTTTATGGATGACCTGAAGCTCCATGCTGATAGCGAAAGGCACCTGGACGCTCTTACTCAGACTGTTCGGATTGTCTCAAACGATATTGGTATGGAGTTCGGGCTGGAGAATTGTAACACTGTTATTATGGTGAGGTGGGGGGGGGGAACTAGTTAGAACTGATGGAGTGGAGTTACCCGATGGTCGAGTCATGAAGCAAGTAGGAGAAATATGGTATAAATACCTAGGTGTATTACAGACACGCCAGAAAACACATTGTGAAATGAAGAAAAGAATTCGAGATGAGTATCTAAGACGTGCGAAGAAACTGTGTCGATCCTCAATATAGGCTGGCAATCTCATAAGCGCGATAAATTCTTGGGCAGTTGACGTTGTCAGGTACACTGGTGGGGTCGTACAGTGGAATCAGGATGAACTTGCTCAGATGGATATTAGAACCAGAAAACTCTTAACGATGAATGGTGCTCTACAGCCGAGACGCAACGGTGGATGGTTGTACCTTCCAAGAGACCAGGGAGAAAGAGGTGTGATAAACGTTGAAGCCTGTGTGAAAGGTGAAATTAGAGGATTGGGTGAGTACCTACGCAGCAGTAATGAGATTTTGTTAAGGTTTGCGCGAGGCGAGAAAGTGATACAAGAGGACGAGACTGTTGAAGAGTACAAAGAAAGAGTAAACAATGAGCGTGTTGAACAGTGGCATTCTAAGCAAAAACATAGGCTGTTCATAACAAAGATTGAAAATGTGGCAAGTAAAACATAGTAGAATTGGTGAATTCTTGAAGAAAGAAACCGAAGGTTTTATACTTGCATCTCAAGAAGAAGCCCTCTCAACCCATTCTGACAAAGCTCTAAATTATAAGGAAGATGTTTCACCTTTGTGTACAATGTGTGGTGAACACTTGGAATTGGCAATGCGCATAGTAGGAGGTTGTTCAACACTGCCAGGGCAGCAGTACAGGATCAGACATGATCACAGAGTCCACTGGCATTTATGCCAAAAGTATGGAATATCATGTGCTCAAAAGTGGTATAAATATGTGCCCAGCAGTGTTTGTGGAACATCAGATAAGGATGTGACGATTTGGAAATGATGGTGGAAACAGACAAGAGAGTTCCAAATAACCATCTGGATATTGTTGTAATTGACAAACAAGAGAAGATATGGTATATAGTAGACCCAACATGCACAAGAGATGAAAATGTGAAGAAAGGCGATGAGAAGAAAGAAAGTATATGACACTTGCAACAGAGAGTAGTAGAAAGCACCATGTCAAAACAGTGACTGTCCCTATTAGCATTGGAGCTCTTGGTGCTGTGCCAAAGAAACTCAAGGATTCATTTGAAGTACTAGGGATTCCTGATATCACATGTGGTATTTAGGTGAACGTTCTAATCGGATCTGCTTCCATCCTTCGAGGAGTACTGAGTCTTTGAGGTCCTGGTCCGGACTCAAGGATTTGCGATACACTCCCTGCATAACATCAAAGCGGGTGACATTAACAACGTGAAAAAGAAAATATAGTAGATGGTTTTCACTCGACGTGAATTGTCAGTTGGTTTATTATTGATTGTTTTTATTATTTATATTCTTTAACGCTTTATCCTTAGGTGTTTTACTATACCTCGACATTGTTTTATATCTTTTTCCAATAATTTTAGTGTCAAAATAGAATTGTTTATTTTTCTATATCGTTCTTTATGATTATTTTTTATCACGTTTTTGCCATTCTTTCTTCTAGTTGTTTTTGTGTTTCTATATTTACTATATATTCTACTTTTTTAACTTTTATAAGGAATTTTCTTTAATGTTTAACAACAGTTTTCCATATTTTCCCCACATTTTCTATGCATGCATTTTCAACTTTTTCGAGACGTCTTTATCGTCACTTGGAGCTCCAATATTTAAATCTATTTTGTTTCTATATTGATATACTTGACCTTTATTATTTAATAAATGCCATTTAAGCCTTGTCTTAAGTTCTTCACATGTTAATCTTGTATAGATCATATTGTTGTCAAATGACACTTTGTATATCTTCCCATTTTTGTTCAAACCATTAAATTTCTTGTTAACCAATTCCAATACTGGTTGTTTACTGTTTACATATTTGTTGATTAATTCTTTGATGTTGATATGTCTGTGTTCAAATTTTGTATTTCTGCTTAAGGCTTTGTAAAACTGTTTTTTATCTATCCTATTGAAATCATATATAGTATAATTTTTGTTTATTTTGCACCTATGGTGTTTGTAAACTCTTAAACAAAAACTTGGTATAAATAATTCAGAAAACTCTTTTTCTTTTTACCAATCATTGTTTTAATTATTTTCTTTTACGTCCTCTATGAAAAATTCCATCTTGTCGTAAATACATTTATTTTTATTATTTTGAGTTGCGATGATTGGCATATTTTCACATGCTTTATACCCTTCCTCCTCCGTTATATTCAAAATGAACTATTTTATAACGTTGTTACAACAATCAGTATTTACCTTTATACTTATTGAGTTGAGATAACATATATTTTAAGGTTCATGTCAATAAATTCAAAATATCCTTATATCTTATCATATTTTAATTATTTTAAAATTTCATGTATTTGTTTATCCTATCCTACATGTGCTTTCTATCTATTGAAGATTCTCTATTAGTGGACATATTTCACGAGCACTACACGATTATAGATAATTATTAAATATCTGACATTGATTCGGATCTCCAAACATGTAAATTGTATTATTAAACATAATATATGCCTTATTCATTAATATAATCCATTTGTTAGGTACCAGGGCAAATTCTTCTATGTAAATTGTCTTTTTTCTAGACTATTAAAATCTCCACCACTCCATTCACAAAAATTACAATCAAATGTAAAACTTATTTTATTTGTGTCGTCCTTATTCATTCCCATTTTAACTAATCTATTTTTGAGATTCTCTGTCGCTTTATTTGTAAAAGCAAATACAATTTTGTTGGTTTTTTTTGTATCATATCACGTAGTTTTGTTGGTTTTCCAGACCCCAGTGAGGTCTGTGAGGAGTTAAAATTTTATCAGCGCAGCTTGAAATATAAGGTTGTATATTCCATCTTGCTAAAAGAATGGAACCAGACAAAGAAGTGAGTAAAACGTACTGGACATTATTAGAATATCAACCTGGTACTAGTCAATATCAAAATGATTCGTATATAAGCTTTAAAGAGTTTAAAACTATGTATGGTATAATTAATTTTGATCCAACAAAACAAGAATATGAACTAAAGTCTGGAAATACTAAGCTTGAGCTTAGATACACTTTTTAGGGTATTCAAAATAGAGCTTACACAATATATGCACTTGTTCTCCATGACGAAGAGATACATGTTGATAACACTGGGCTGTAAAGGTTTAAAGGTCAAGCATGTGATAGCTGATTCTCGGATAGTTTGCTATGTGAAATTCAAAAATAAATACTCCTTTTATCCAATCAGGTCACACTTCTGAGTTAGGAGGTTGTGAAAGAAGTGCCATTAACGCCCTTTAGGGAGATTTATTACCTTAAATTTTGGATTACGTACTTCACAAAAAGCATGCATTTTATCTAACAAACTTCGGAAGATAAAGATTATACATTACACAAAAGCTAATCATGGATGAAGGACTTTTTTAGTGACGTTTTCCTGTGCTGAGTAGCCACCACGTCTCGTTTCAAACACCAACAGTAGTCCGCAAGAAAGTTCACATCCCATTAGTCTTGGTAGCGTCCTTCCGTGACAGGAAAATCCTGGTTGAAATACTCTTCCTCTTCTTCATTTAAGTCTGAACAGTTCTGAGAAAAATAGTTTAAGTGGAACTGTACAAAGTTTGACCAACAGATAACGGTTTTCTGCTTGGCTTCAAAATTAATCAGCGCTCGCCATCTAGCTCGATCATCTGTATCCACACTCTCTATGCAATACATTCTCATATCTGCCTGCAAAGTATCCTTCCAGCAATGCTTTGGCCGCCCTCTCTTCCTCTTGTTCCCTATTCTGATGCTGATGACTCTCTTGATATCCTCCTATTCCTCTCTCCGATACACATGGCCATACCACTTGATTTCCCTTCTGTGCATTACTGTGCTTATTGGTTCTACCCCTGCAAGCTCCCTGATCTCATCATTTCTCCTATGCTCTTCTGGACTGATGATATTAATATAGCAAAGCATTCTCATCTCGCTTGTACTCATCCGATCCTCTAGGCGTTGTATGAGAGACAGTGCCGCAATACCATACAACTTTTTGGCCGAATGCATTGTTTATAAAGTAACATCTTCAGTCTGGTAGGCAATTTCTTGTCACGCAGGACCCCTGCCAGACTACGCTACCTATCCCACGCCTTTCCTATTCTTCTTTCCACTTCAGCTCAATATCCTCTCTCTTGATGTATGGTTGTCCCAAGGTATTATTTGAATTATGTTGTTTGAGGAAGATCGGTGCGTGTGTTCTTGTCGTATTCGTTAAGCTTGACCTTAACTTGGTCTCCTCCTGGTACCAAATGCTCCGTTTTTGTTCTACTCAGCTTCAGACCGCTGTCTTCTAAACATCCCTTCCATTTCTTCAGTCTGGCCTCCATAACTTGTGCATTCTCGTCACAGAGCACTAAGTCGTCCGCGAAAAGCATTGCCCATGAAGAAGCCTCTTCCATTTCTTTCGTAATGATCCAGTATGACAATAAATAAGAATGGGCTTAGGAGCGAGCCTTGATGTAATCCTACTTCTATCTGTATGTCAACCGTCTCTGCCACCATTTTGGTGACTTTGGTTTTGTAGTTTTTGTACATGTCTGGTATAACTTGGATATACGCTTCCGAGACCAGTCTCTTCCTCAGGTAATACCATACCAGTTCCCTCGGGACCGTATCATATGCTTTTCCAGGTCAACAAACACTAGGTAAAGACCCTTGTTGAACTCTCTGAACCTTTCTTGTAGCATGCGCAGACAGAACATAGCCTGGATAGTAGATTTTGCCTTTTGAAACCTACATTTTCTCTCATTGATGTCCACAATTTCCCCGTATCTCGCTTCAATTACCCTCTCCCACAGTTTTTGGCAATGGGTGAGTACCTTTATGCCTCTGTAGTTGTTACAGCTTAAGGGGTCTCCTTTTTGTTTGTACAATGTCGTAATGGTACTGTGGCTTCAGATCTCTAGTATTCCATTCTGTTGGACGTCTGCTAGCATAGCTGTTATTAATTACAAACCTCTTTCTTCCATTTGTTTAATAAATTCGATTGACAGTTCGTCTGGACCCGTTACCTTGTTGTTGGCAATCCTCTAAACTATTTATTGGCCTCCTCTATCGTTATTATTGGTATTCCTCCTTCAATGTTGTTGGTCTCCTCCAGGTCTTTTCTAGTGTTCTTTACATTCAGTACGGTATCATGATATTGTTGCCACCTGCTTTTTATACTCGGTGAGCACTATACCTTCTTTGTTTTTAATCAACACTAGTCAGTCAACATCTTGAGCTCTCTTATTTCTTGTCTTCGCCAGCTTATATATTCTCTTTGGCCCCTTGGTTTCCAGATCATAATATAGTTCTTTATAACCCCTCTCCTTAACCTTTGCCACCATCTGCTTAGCTTCCTTATTAGCCTTTTTGTATGCTTCATGGTCTTCATCTGATTTGGTTGACAGTCATTTCTTAAAGGCTACCTTTTTTGCTACCTATACTTAACCTCTGGACTTCAAAACCAAGCCTTTCGCTCCAGGCATCTTTCTCCTCCTGATTCTCCCATCAACTCTCTAGCCATCTTTACCGCTTTCTGATGCGTGTTCTCCCAGGTCAGCTTTTCCTTCCTTGCTTTCTGCTGCACCAGCTCTTCTATCCTGCTCAAGTGCCTTTTTTCCTTTTCTTTCTCTTCCTTCTCCCCTTCTTTTTGCTGCGAGGTATCATCATGCCGCAGACCAAGAGGCAATGTTGTAGAGCTATTGATACTGCTGGTATGACTGCAGTTTATCACACATCCCAGTTGGTTCCTTCGTATTGTAATGTAATCAATCACCGTTGCATTTCCTCCACTCTTGTATGCAATCAACTTCTCATTACTCTATGTGGAAAAGGTGTTTAGGAGTCCTAGATCATTTGCGCGTGCCATCTTGAGTATTCTCTCACCCTCCTTATTTCGGTTTCCTACTGTCTTCTCGCCATTCCATCGCTCAAACACCCCATGCTCGCATCCAACATGTCCATTTATGTCTCTTGCCATTACTCTCTGTTCCGTCCTCGGTATCTTCCTTCTCAAAAGGCGTCCTTCTCATCCTGCTAGCAGCTCTGCTGTGGCGCGTATATTGAGATAGTGTTGTAGATTCTCACTGGTGTTAGAAGCTTGAGTGAAATTATTCTGTCTGATCTTCTTTTCACTCACACCACCCCTTCTACTCACTTGTTAGTCAGACAAATTGCTACCCCATTTTGGAGCTTATATCTTTCGGCATGGTACAGCTTGCAACCATCACCAATGTCCTTTGCTTTACCTCCAGCTTTCGCGCCTGTCCACTTGGTCTTCTGTAAGCAAAGTATGTCGATTCTACGTTTGACTATGACGTCCACCACTTCTCTACTCTTTCTCTAATTTTTGAAAGTTCTTTAGGAGTTCTTCGACTTTCTTCTCGTATTCGGCACTCGGGTTGTTTCGAAGAAAGGTTGTAATTACTTACTTAAGCGTCAGCCAAGCAGACAGTCCAGCTACACCCGGTGCATCCTCGAAGATTGAGTCATTCATGACTTTCCTTATCTGAGCACCGTTAAAAGTACCAGCCTTTAGCTTTTTAAAGCATATCCAAGGAAACGTCTACTGAAAGAACCCTCTGCCTTCCCTATCCATTGCCTTTACAAAGTTCTTTCTAAGTCCAAACTTGTATATTTAAGGATGGAAGTAGTATCTTGTTTGATTCAACAAGAGGGCGAGACTGAACAATGTGAGAACCAGCATCCTTGATCGCCCGACTCTCCCACAAAGAAAGAAAGCATAGATAATTTGCGTATCCGCCCTGTAGTCCTAAACTCAACCAAACGACCTAAAGATATCCAGAGATCAACCAACCATAGTCATGGTAGTTCAGAGCAGACAGGAACTGATCCATGTTGTCGTGGGTTCTCTCATTTGCACAAAATGACCGATTGGAATTGAAGAGTATTTACTTTCATTATGAATGAAAACTGCCTTGAGGCTTCTGTTGTAGCAGTCGATTACACGTTTCCATTCCGTAGCAATGTAGTCCATGCCCATTGATTTCATCAAATCAGCAATGTTGTTGGAGTAAACCAATGACGAGTCCCTCTGGGTTGTGAAAAACTGTCTAAATTCTCTTTTACACTCTCGATACCAGTAGAATGTTGTTCCAGGTCCCAGCAAATTGTTCTCACGAAAACGAGAACCAAGAAGCTGTGGTGATTTCTTTGAAAGGTTTTTTAGAGGTACTGGCGGTGATTTTCTTCTGGGATGTATTCTTCACCCTCTGTTCAGTCATATGTGTTATCAGATTCTGATTCAGAGCTCGATTGCTCACCTTGCTCACTTTGAGAGGCCGCTATCCCAATAGAGCGGTAGGCCCAGTCCTTTTCTTCCAATCACCTCTGTTCATCGCGTCTTCCAACCGCAGATTTCTCTCCCTCATGTCATTGTCGACCACGCTTTGCCACGTCTTCTTTAGTCTCCCTCTATTATGTCTACCAGGAAGTCGTAAAGCAAGAACTTCCCGGGTCATATGCGCCTCAGGTCTTCTGAGGACTTGACCATACCATCTGAGCCTGTGACTTTGGATAATGGCCTCTATTGGCTTAACATTCACTCGAGCCCTGATGACATCATTTCTAATTCTGTCTCTCCGAGTAATGCCTTGAACGCTTCTTAAAATTCTCATTTCTGTCGTCCTCAGAAGGCCTAAGTCTGTCTTCTTGACAGCCCAACATTCAGCACCATACGTCATAGCCAGTCCAACCACCATCTCATACATATTTGCTTTGAGTTTCATTGGCAATCGTTTATCGTAAATAAGACCCGACAGTTCGGGCCAATTTCTCCAGCCAACTTGAACTCTGTTCTTCACATCATCTTCACACATTGCAAATTTATTGATCACAGAGCCCAGGTACTTAAACTTATCTGCCTGGGGGAGAACAGCACCATCTAAACTAACTTCAGTATTTCCTCCAGCTGCCGTCGAAAAAGGCTCAGTTTTAGTACGACTGACTCTAAAACCCTTACTTTCGAGCGTCTGCCTCCACTCTTCTGCTGGTCTCTTAGGCAGGTCCCAGAGTTGCCCTCGGCCGTAGTTTCGGTTTCACCATCTTTGTTCTTCATAAAGTAGCCCTTAATTTTATCTTTACACTTTTGGTCTCTAGATCTCGCAATTCTGAAAATAGATTTCTCACCTTCTCTGGTACCAAGCTTGTCATAACTGTCTTGTGTGGTTTTAGCCTTAGCTTAGGCCACCACTCTCTTGGCGTCCTTCTTAGCTTGTCGGTACAAGTCTTTATCTGTTTCATTGTTGGTCTCCTTCCATCTATTGAAACAACTCTTTTTCTCCTTTAAAACCTTTCTGATGTCTTCCTCCCACCACCAAGTATCACGGTTTATGTATTTGCCACCCCTAGAGCAGCCACACACTTCTTCACCATATTTCTTAACAACAACAGAAAAATCCTCCCACGTCATATCTTCAAAAGCACACTCCTGTATCTTTCTCTTGTACGTCAGTCTGGTAGCTTCCTCCTTTAGTTTCCACCACCTTATTTTTTTCTCAGCGATTCTGGGTTTAGGTTTAGCCAGCCTTTTAAAAGAAAGGTCTATCACCAGCAATTTGTGTTGTTGGACTACACTTTCATCAGGGAGTACTTTGCAATCAACAACATTGACAAACTGATCCTCTTGCACAAAGAAGAAATCAATTTGCGATTTGTTGCCTCCACTAGCATACGTGACGAGCTGGTTAACTGGTTTAACAACCAGGTGTTAACAATTTTTTGCCTGTTAGAGTACGCGAGCTCAATGAATCTTTCACCTTTCTTATTTCTGCTACCAAACCCATGCCCACCATGGACAACACACCCATCACTTCTGGTACCCGCATGACTGTTCAGATCCTCCCCAATAATTACTTTGCTATGCAGTTTCAGTTGAACAGTGACCTCAGAGAGCTTCTCAAAGAACTCTTCTTTTGCCTCATCACTGCATCCTACCTGAGGAGCATAGGCAGAGACAATGGAGTACATAACGGCGCTTTCTGGTTTAACAAGTCATCCACATAATTCTGTCACTGACGCAACCAATATCTCTGATGTTGTTTAACTGACCTTTAGAAACTGTTATATCCACTCCATTCCTATTTTCGTCACCACCACTGTAGAATACCTCATAGCCACAACCTATCTCCTTGGCTCTATTGCCTTTCCACCTCGTCTCTTGGATACACGCGAGATCAATTCTACGCCTAGACATTGCTTCAGCCATTTCCATCCTTCTACCAGTCATAGAACCAACGTTCCAAGTTCCAATTCTCCACTTCGTTACTTTCAACCTAGCAGCTTGCTTTTTTAGCCGCAGACACTGCTTCTTCTGCAGTAGCCGTTGCTGACTTCACACACCATTCCGGCGAAAGTAATGCGCGTGGCCTACGGGGGAAGCCCTATCATTTGATATTCAAATTCAAATTCGGACATTTCATAAATACTTTGGCTGGATGTTTTATGGCCGGAGGGCCTTTCTCCTCCTTTATCCAGGCATGGGACTTGCACAGAGTTAAAAACAGTGGGGCTACCCGGTACCCTAACTCGTATGGTGTACACCCCCCCCCAGTAGGGCCAATAGGTTAGCTACTAGCCAGGCAAACCCCTCCATTAAAAACTCCGAGGCGGAAGTTGATTCAGAGCTCGATTCCATTGCGATATCAGGCTCGGGAACAGGTAGGTCTAGACCATGAGGGACTGGTCTCATGGCAGACGAAACATCAGGATACTGAACACAATGTTTACCATTGAAGATTTGCCATGCAAAAATAGCAGTCTCTCACATGATCTTTACCCTCTCTATACACCATAGGAACAGAGAATGGAATACCTTCCCTTTTATTATTTCTCCCATCACGCACGTTCTCAACACATGTTTTGCTGTTACCATGGGGTGAAAATTGCTTGTCCTGGTCTCCAAGTTTTACTGCAAAGTAAGCATGATGTCCTTCGTCACAAAATCGGTTATTTTTTGCAAGCCGACTAGGAAGAATCATATTACCACATATATGACAGGATCTGTCAGGATGATTTGTACATTTTTGGATCAATTCTCTCTTGATCAAAAATACTGAAAAGAAACACTACATCTGTTCCTTGCAATTTCAAGTCACATTGACAGGAGTTCAGCTCTGCTAAACAATAAATGACCATCCAGGTGTAAACAGTTTCAGTTTCAACTTCCTAAAGTTAAAAACAAATGCAATTTCGATTTCAGATTTTGGCTGTTCCACTTTCGTTTTCTATAAAAAGACAAAGATTGGGCCAGCTACACCCTTGTTTTACTTGAACTAAGTACTATTCAAGGGTCAAACCGTTCACTAATCATATTTCAAAAACTTGACCTGACCAAAGAAAATGGATGGTAGTTTTGGATTTAGCGCACCAAAAAATCAATTGAAAAACCAGTTGGTAAAAAGGTTGTATCAAAATTAACATAAAAAACTGCTTAAGATATCATAGAAAAAGCTGATAAAAAAGCAGAACAGAAGGTGCTTGTAAAATTGGTTCTAAAACAGGTGAAAGTATTGCTAAAAATAGATGGTAAAATAAAAAAAACACATTAAAAACCCTAGAAAACAAAAGTGATGAAATAATACAATTATTAGAGTCTCATTTAAATAATAAAAGTAATCAAAGGGAAGAACATAAATTAAGTAACAAATATTAAGCACTTTCATTAGAATTTGATAAATTGTTGTTATAAATTTCATCTAATCTATTAGTATAGAATGAGTTTTAGGTCACGAAGATATTGTAAAAATTTTCAATGTGTGCCAGTAGATTTGACATCTCCAACACTTCCTGGAAATAAAAAATATCAGAGAAAACAAATTGTGATTTTGTTATTGATAACAGTTCTAATTTTTTCAAGTCATATTTATAGGTTGATTAAAAAAAATAAAGCAGCAGATGATGGCGATAGAGTTGATGCTGATAAAGTAGAAATTATCAACAGTGGTTTTTCTATGATTCAAGGAATACATATTAAAAATAACGGTGTCACTGTTTACGACTCACCACATATTAATCATGCTTTTCATGTTAAAAATATACTTGAATTTAGTACTGGTTATTCTAACACTGTTGGTATCAATATGTTTTATTATAAAGTTACAGATACAACAGTAAATGATACCAATTCAGGTTTTAAAAGAAGAAAAGCCCTCCTAGCTGGTAATAATGTTTTTAATATAATCTTTCAACAAATATTCATTTTTTTGGAGGTTTTAGAGATCAAATTGCCCCAAATGAAAAGTATAGATTTAATTTTGTTCTTGAAGATGATAGTAATATTACTATTAGAAATTATTTAACAGATTGCAATAATAGCGGATATATAGTAACAAATTTCAAATTATGGGTTCCAAATAAATGACATTTAATTCAGATGGTAATAAAATGTTTTTGGAAAAGTAACTTAAACTACATATTTGGGAATATGATGGAGAAAGAATGTGTCTTAAACAGCACAATAAAGATCTTGTGTCTTTAAAATTTCAAAATCGAACAGAAAGCCTAGACATGTTCTCATTTGGTCAGTTAATGAAAGTAAGATGAATTCTCAACAAGGTAATTTCTATATGTTTGCTACATTTGGAGTCACTGGTGCTAATAATACAAGAATATCATTTAACTTTGCTCCATTGGAACTGAATAATGGAACTTCCATTCCACAATTAGCTTTAATACCTTGTACATATCTTTCTAGAACCTATCATTCTGTGATAGAGTATAGAAAAGCTTATAGTATGCTTAAAAATAATTCTCTTCCTAATCTATCAAATTATCAAACAATACACAGTCTCCTCTACTTTTATCTAATAAATCAACAAAATGGTTTAAATAACTCAGTTCAGTTAAGCCTTAGATATGATTTATCAAGCAATTCTACAAAAAACTATATTATGCTTGGTCTAATTTTTTTACTCAGAAGAGGTAAAAATTGATGTTCGTGGTAATAAGGCAGTTGTTAGAACGTAATCATAAAACATACATATTTTATCTAAATATCATAAACCCCGTGTTAAAGTATCTAAAAATCAGAAAGCAAAACTTGCTAAAGCTTTTGTTAATAAAACTCCATTAATTATTTGTCTTCCTGAGGGTGAATTATCTGGATCAGATTAATTAATGTTACCTAAATCAGAGATTAAACGATTTCGAAAGGCTAGATCTACAAACAAGGAGATTGAGCTAAAAATTTCAATGACAAGAATTCGTTATGTTGTTCAAAAAGGTGGAAACCTTTTCAGTTCTCTTATGAGTTTGGGGACTACATTACTACCAATATCTCTTCCAAGGCTGCTGCAAAAGTATTACCAGGTTTAGCAACTGGTGCTGCTCAAGCTCTTGGATCCTTTTCTGTTGATAACATGCTTGGAAAAGGTTAGATTGGTGGATTCTTGATTCCATAAGATAAGATCAATCAATTGGTTGCGCATAAAAAAATAACTTGCAAATAAACAAAATAAAAAATTGAATAATTCAATAAAAAAAAACAATACTGATTACACGATTAAACTAAAAAAAATCAACAAAGAGGTTTTTAGATAGTCTTTTTCCAGCTATTGGAGTGTCTTTACTCTTAAGATCGTTAACAGAAAATAGATTGAGAAATCACAAACCTATTGGTTCTGGATTGGAAAACCGTCCTTATTCTGATATGCTTGTACCATAACAAAAACCAAGAGCAAAAGAAAAAGAACTAAAAAAAGTTGGAAAGGGATTGCTCTTAGGCAAATCATCAACATTCAACAACATTCCTCTATTAGGAACAATATTTTAAAACCAAAATTTGTTAATAAATTGTTAAGTAATATTAATTTGCATAGTTGGATGAAATTCTTACAGATCCATAATTTTAATGGAGTTCTTTTAATAGATAAAATGCATAACCAAATAAAATCAGGATTCTATATCATTAATCTTGATGAAAGCAACAAACCTGGAACTCGTTAGGCTGGTTTGTTAATTAAATCATTTATTTTGATTCTTTTGGATTTCAATTACAAAATTTTTAAATGGTCTGATAAGTTAGGTGTTAACTGTGTTTTTAATGGTACTCAGTATGAAAATTAATATTCAGTGTTGTGTGGTTACTATTGCTTCTATTTGATTAATGAGATGTCGAAAGGGAAAACGCATTGTGAAGTGAAAAAATACGCTTTTACATACTGACACAAATTACAACGAAACTATAATTAAATAACAAATTAAAATTGTATAACCTAGTAACATAGAAAATGTGAGTTTTCAATGGACTACATACAAGAAATCTTGCAAGAAATGATGTTATTTCATTAGAATCAGATAAATGGATTGCTGATATTAAAAAGATTTCAAGTGTAAAGGACCCTATTCTTTATTTTGATGTTATGATTCTAGGATTTGAGAAAAGTAAATACTTAGATTTAGATACTTGGTAAATAGAGAAATAGTGGATTAAGCATTACTACAAAATAATGCTGAGCAAACATCATCATCATCATCATATTCGGTTTAACGTCCGTTTTACATGCTAGCATGTGTTGGACGCTTTCTTGAAATTGACTTCCAAATTATCCTATCCTTCACCAGATCTCTGCTGACACCTTTTTCTTTCAGATCCATCCTTATCACTTCCTCCCATGTTTTCTTCGGTCTTCCTCTGACAGTGGTTCCTGTCACCTTGATTGTTCTGCATCTACTTGCCCAAGCATTCTTGTCCATTCTCTCCACATGACCAAACCAACGAAGCCTCCTATTCTGCATACAGCTGCCAATACTGTCCAGATTCAATCTCCTTCTGAGTTCATTAGAACTGAGCCTGTCCTTTAGACTTACGTTGCACATCCATCTTAAACGACAAAACCAAATCAACCAACAATTTGCATAAAATTAAATAGAATTAACAATAGCTAGAATATTGAATTTAATGGATCACAGAGAATAATATCTTATATTGATCATAATGTTGGTTCTGATTGCCAGGCCTCACCGAAACAAGATATTTTAAATGTTCTTGTTGTCTGTAAATTGAACTCATATAGTGGTACATACGTTGCAAGAAATGCATTATTTGATCCTGATGATGGAGGCTGGGGTAAGTTAGTATTTTTTACAACAATAAAAGACCTTCTAATAGGAGGTACAATAAATGATCTTATTGTTATTGTATCAAATAGTTTCAATGATAAAATACCAATTGCTAATTATCAAAACAGATCAAAATATGGTGAATTAAATAGATGGTGTTGTTTATCTGCTCAAAAAAAGTATGTGATTTTACTGCTAGAACATCACCAGGAGCTAGTCAAATAACATTTGGAGATGAAAATCGCAATGGTAGTGCTGGATTGATAGAATCAATTACATTTTTTTATCTTTACAAAGAATAAGTTTTTTGGATCAAGATATTAATTACATCGTCATGTGCTTTGTAATAATGGGTATAACATTGATCATGATCCGATGTCTTTTACATGAAATTGTATATAATACTATTATAAATGTCAATTAATCCCAATATTTTTTGAAAATGTTTGAAAGATACATTTCCTTTTGTTAAGGAATTATATCCTGATATGAACGATCAGATTCTAAAACCAGCTATGATTTATCAATATTTGACATATAAAATACAGGGTGGAATAATAACAATTAATGATATCCTTGAAGAGTATAATGGTGAAATTGGGTTAATAGGACAAGGTGATACATATTGTAGTCATCTTTCAGAGAAATTCTTTGGTAAGATACGGTGTTGTCATTTACATAGTGCACTTCATGATGGGCATGGAAGGTTTTACAACAAATAAAAAAAAGGCAGAGGATATTGTTATGGTCTTTCAGAAGATAGGATTCAAAGGTGTTTTAAAAAACCTCCTTTGATTGATCACATTTCAGGCTTTTTATAGGGCATTTACAATTTTAATTTCTATTAAAGAAATATTTAGTTTAATGATTAAGTATTAATAATGAATTGAAATAATAATATAACCAATGTTTAATAGATATAGTTTAAATCATTTGTGATTTCTATAACGAAAAAATTATCAAGTTTTAAAATAAAAAAAAATTACAAAATTTATTGTTGTGAAATCAGGAAAATATAAATGAAAATGGTAAAATGGTATGTATTAGTTGTGGTTCCGGAACATAGTTGTAAATATGCTGCTGAATATCTCGATCACTATGAAAATCGATGTAGGATTGTAAAGAAATCCATTTACCAACGCAAGTATTGTATATGAAGATTAATATTTAATATAAATAATATTCATTTTAACTCAAATCAAAAAGATAAAATGCTGAAAGTAGTCAGTAAAAAAAATTCGTAGTCGATCGTTACTTCGTTTTATAAAAATTAGTTCTGATCGCAAATCGTTTAATTTACAATTTTACCAAATTGGACGGGATGTCTTTCCTGACATGGAAATCTATTCCGACATGCAAGGAACACATTGGCAAGACTCAATTTTGTGTTGGTTGTCCTGGTGCCTATGTGAGCCTCGAAGTGAAACGTATTACCTCCCAGTCTGCGAATGACCCAGAACTAAAAGACGCAAAATTGTCAATTCGTCGCTTGAGCATTGCATTGGAAAAGGGTTATTTTCAGCTTTAAGTAAAGCCTTACAAGGTAAGTGTTGGTAGTGTAATGGTGTGGCAAAATAAGATTTTCTTGGGTTGTTATACATAAGAAGCTTACTTCCTTGTGATGTTTTTTTTATTGAATAAATGTCAGAATCCGCTGTTTTGGAATGGAGGCAATTTCTCTGACCCCCAGTAGCTTTCGTTTGTCGGAATATTAAGGTGAGGCTAAAAGTGGTTTATGAAATGGCAGTGTCGGAGCTATTGAGTGTAGGATGGAAGTTTTGACAAAAGCGAATTACATAACGCTTGGTACGAATAGTTAAACTAGACCAGCAAATGCACAGCTGTTTATGAAACTAGTGAGGCACCTTGGGGTAAGAAATGGGAAGAAAGAACCATCTTCATGTTGATTGTTGAAAACTGAGTTGTGGTGCTTAGGCCCGAGGACTTGATCCGTTTAAATGTTTTCTGCTAAAATTTTGGAAATTAAACTCTCGGCGAAACCAGATTATGAATAATATTTTTTACCCTCTGATTCCACACCCCAAATTACTGAATTAACCTAATTGAAATCAACAAAAACCATACGAATTAAGTCAATAATTTACCTTTGCTTGACTGACTCTTGTTTAACTCTAATCTGCAATGAGTTTAGGTATAGCTACCCTTGATATGGTCAAGTTGTACTACAATCCTGCTAAGCATCATAGTACACCTGGGTTGTATTTAGTTGATACGTTGCAAATCAAGGGAACGGTAAAACGAAATAGGTTTTAGGAATAGGAAATTACTTGGTGAGTTTGAAATATTAGATATTCGTTTGTAGATTTTCTTCAGAGAATTTACAAACTAATATTTAGCCAAAAGTGAACTTTATTTTGAATTCAAAGGTCATTACAGGTCGTGGTCAACATCAGATATGGGCATAAAAATTATTCAAGTATAACCAATTCAGTGATGGTGCACAAGGGAAGAAATTGGTTTGGAGTAGAAGCTTTCATGTATGTCAAAAAGTATCTGAAAATTATAAAGGGACTTGATGTACTGCCGTTATAAATATAAGGAAACAAGATCACTATATGAATAGTATATGGATGAAAGGGGAAAATTTACTGATGCCTTATAATAAGGCAGATTATTAGATTAGAACTGTTCATGTATGAAAGTAACAGCTTTTAAACTATTTTAACCTTTAGATCCAAGCAAAGGACAGTTGTTCACCAAAACTGCAAGGCAAGGCTATTTTTACCCCACATTTGAATTCAGTCAACTATGTTGTCATTATATTCATTACTACATTAACCACCAACTGCTGGTTTTTTAAATGAGGAGAGAACATTGGCATTTATTTTCCTAAGGCTTCTGTAAACTTTGTATTGCATGTCAGTTAAATGTGATAAAATTTTGACACCTTTCCCAGAATGCCTATATCAGGTTTATTTTCCAACCTCATAAGAATTGTAAATTTTAAGTCATCTTATATCAAAGGAGGGACTTGAAAAAATCTGTCTTTTTCCAGAGGCAACGGAGGCTTTACTGGCAGAGCATAATGATCATGAAGGTTTTTGACTTCACTTTTAGTGTTATTTCTTGGAAAAATTGCAGCTCTAAGTTTTCCATACTAGATTAGACATTCATTACACCCTATTTTTCATTGCTTAAGCTTTAAAGTAACAGTCAAAGAAGATGCAACCATGGTCTTTTTGCATTTTACAACAATTGTCTGTGAAAGAAGATTGAATGTACCATAAACAAATATTCAGAAAAAATTAGATTTGTTTAATAGGAAATGGACAGTGCTAAAGCAATCAAATCAAATATTTACTTTTTATTTTCTAATATTAACACTGAAAGACCTTATCTGTTAAGAGAAGTAGTTTTCATGTACACTGTATTTTTATGCATTTTAAGGGAAAATGTGAACTGTTAAAGAATAGGAATCTTAATAGAAGGCAGTTTCTGGGTTAACAGAAAAGAAACATAATCTTCAAAAAAAGAATAGCAACATTTCAATAATCATTATAAAGAAAAAGAAGCAACATGTGGGAAACTTGCAAAGATCAAATTTTGGGAATTATTGGGTATTGTCTATTTTTAACTGTAGATGTTTGAAAAGGAGCCTCTATTTTTACCAAACTATGTATTTAGTTGGGAAAATAGCAGAGAGAGAGAGAGAGAGAGAGAGAGAGAGAGAGAGAGAGAGAGAGAGAGAGACAGACAGACAGACAGACAGACACAGAGAGAGAGAGACAGACAGACAGATAGACAGAGAGCTAGCTAGCTAATTTGCAACAGATGTTACTAGTGCTTGTGCTGCTGATTTAGTTGTGGATGAGTCAATTTTTGGTCCAAGGCAGAAGGGTCAACATCAAGTAGAGAATAAACTTTGGTGAAGTCAGGTAAAATGTGTTGTGGTGTCATCTGTGTCATGGAGGATGGCTGCAGTGGCCAGGCAAGTATTTTGAGGACCAGTTTGACACAATAATGTATCAGAAAAATGTGGTGCTGTTGCCTAAAATGGCTTGTTATTTTGAAGGGAAAGCAGGGATATTATTTTGGTTCATAAAGCTTCTGTAAGAAAATTTACATTGATCGAAGATTGAAGTGCCAGAGAAATTTCTGGTTTTAAATATCATACAATACCATTGCTTGACCAGATGTGGGAAATGTTTGTAAAGGAACCGAAGCAAGAGAAGAAATGTAGTGTTTTAAGTGATGGTGCCATCATTGACCATTGTGAGATAGATTGTCATGTTGTTCTGTCTGCTCAAGTGAAAAGTCTGTGAGGTTTGAAATATGGCCCCAGTAGGCTTAAGACTGTGGGTAGCCCTGAAACATTTGGCTATTTTAAGTGATTATTCCTTATGGGCTTCGAGATGGCATCATGAGCCAGGCTAGCCTGCAAAGTCAGATAAGTTCCACCATATAGTATCGGTGAAAAGAATGATGTAACAGTGACAAAGTTTGTTTTTGTTTAGGTTGTGGTTGTATGCAATATTATCTGGGTATGCAGTGTGAGGCTGATGTATGACCACATGAAATGTTTGATAAAGTACTTGTTATTTGATTTAATTATAAGCATTTGAGCTTTTCAAATCCAGTATTTTTGTTATCAGTGTTAAGGTAGGCATTAATAAACTGCTGTCGTACAAACCACATCTGAATTTCTTTATATAGTGTATTGTAAGGATGGTTAAAATCCTTTAATTTGTCAGTGTTTATGATTTTACTACAATGACTTGATGGAATCTACACACTATTTTTTACATGTGTTTAGAAACCTGAATTTCTCACAGTAATTTTACTAAATACCTAATAATTTTGTGAGTTTTATAAAAATTGCATTATTTGTCATATTAATTGTAAAATTGAATTTACAGAATATCATTTAGTTAGATATTGGTTTAATATATGTGTCTTTGTAGATGACTGATTCGAAGTACTTCACTACCACCAAAAAAGGTATGTTGGTCATATGCTATACTTAATTGCTGCTTGGTATCATTTTTGTTTTTAATTTGTGCCCTGTTTAATTGTACTTTTTACTCATTCTATTTCCCCCTTGTTCTGTTTGAATTGTTTCCCTGTAGTCCTACTGTTCTAATTCATGCACCCTTTACCTCACTTACAAAATACTTAAGAGCCTGTGTTTGCTGTCTTTGAAAATAGAGAGGATGCAGAATTATCAAAACATTTTTTTCTTTGCCTTAAATACCATATCAGTTGTTTCCATTCCCTCAATGACTCAATGCTCTGGTTTTCACATTTAATAGAATAGATATTTATTGTGATAGATTGCTATATTTTTTAATCATCTTATCTCTGTTAGTGGTTACTTTTATGGCTATGGGATGGCAACACTAACAATCTTTTATTAACTTTTACCATTTACACATAATCAACACCTTTAACTTTCTTTTCATGGTTAGTTTTGGTGGCAGAATCCCACAGCAGTTGGTACTGATAATTTTCTAGGACATAAAAATTACCTTTACGTAAACCCCACAATAAACAAAATAAAAATTGTTGATTATGGAAATGCAAGTTTTGACTATCTATGATAAATGACTGCAATGAGATGACATTCAGAATGTATCTACAGGCAACTTCCCAGGACCAATAGTCTGTGACTTTTTGAGGTGTGATTGACCTGTTCTACAAACTAACAAGTAATTTTCCAATACTGCCACCACTGAAAGGCAAAAGCCTAATTTTAGAATAATGTAGCCATACATTATATAGTCAAAACATTGATTAATTAAGATAATTTGGATATTTATGTATTAATACATCAAAACAGTTTGCCATAAATATGTGCTGTGTTGTAGATGTAGATGTAGGAACCAAGAAAGGCTCTGGGGAAGCTTTCTTTGGAATTTGTTTAAAAAATAAATAGAGAAATGCAAAAATCTAATTTATCGTTAATTAAATAAGCTAAGATCTCATCATCCATCGTCATCTCCCATATAGTTGTGGATCAGCTTACTTGTCACACTATGGTTTGTTTGATTTGTAGCCACCTACTGTATATGATGTCTAAATGCCACATACTGTATATGATGTCTAAATGCACCATTAATTAATCTGTAAGTGAACACAATGAAAAACCAAATATAGCTTTTTTAGAATACAAAAAAGTGTTCACTTCTTAGCAGTGTATTTTAACTTTGAAAAAAATCATTTATTGGTGAATAAAATCAACAAAAACTAATGATTAGTTTATAAAATGATGTATTCCAAGAAAATAAAAGATTATCCTCTGTGAAACTTTTCCAGTCTACTCAATTAAGTTAGATGTACTGGAGTTTAGAAAACACCAAGGTTGNTTTGTAGCCACATACTGTATATGATGTCTAAATGCCACATACTGTATATGATGTCTAAATGCACCATTAATTAATCTGTAAGTGAACACAATGAAAAACCAAATATAGCTTTTTTAGAATACAAAAAAGTGTTCACTTCTTAGCAGTGTATTTTAACTTTGAAAAAAATCATTTATTGGTGAATAAAATCAACAAAAACTAATGATTAGTTTATAAAATGATGTATTCCAAGAAAATAAAAGATTATCCTCTGTGAAACTTTTCCAGTCTACTCAATTAAGTTAGATGTACTGGAGTTTAGAAAACACCAAGGTTGAGTCCTTAAAAATCCAGTAAGAAAATCAGTTTCAAAATTTGAAATTTTGGAAAATTTTAACCTCAACCCACCCCCATTGTTTTTTGAAAATTTATTGTGCATTTTACGGATACCTTTGAGTTGGGATATTTATTTCAAATTACATAATAAAAGGTGCATAATGATTTCCTATTTTGTAGCTGTGAAAACAAGTTGATAAGAATTTGAGGGTATATTCTTTGAGTTTGAAGGAAAAGCATGAAGAGCTTATAGCAAAAGTAGAAGCCATAAACCTGAGCTTTGCACTGTTAGGTGTTTGACTGGACAAAACATATTGTTTATCTCTAAGGACAAAGACTAAATCTGTAGAAAAAAAACCAGTCAAGGGAGTGTAGGGCCCCAAGTAAAATAGACTCTAAAGATCATTAAAGTATCTACAGAGGATGTAATGCCATTACCATCACAAAGATTGACTCAAAAAAACTAGTGTTTTTGTTGAAAGATAAAATCTAGTGGTCAAGCAGAAAAGAAAATATCAAAATTACCAACAATATTTTGTAATTTATTTTCAATGAAAGAAGCCAGAGAAGTTTTTCTTGTTACAGATCTAGATGTGTGAAAAAAGAAAACAAATTACTGAGGTAAAATCAAACCAGGGAAGAACATAAAGCAAGGAAATGCAGATACAGATAACAAGATGACAAATCCTCTTTTTAATTGCATGGAATAAGGACAACATTGTGGCAAGAAACATATATAGAAGAAGAGACTTTTTTATGATTTAGTGTAAACTCTATGCTAGTTTCATAAAAAGAAACACAGATGTCAAAATATCTTGGTTATATGTGTCCAAAATGGTGTAATCTGAGATCTCCTAGGGCACATAACATCTGTATTTTACATACCACTAAAATACAATTCCTTTTGTTGATGAAAAAAACCCCTTGGATTTTGATTACAAAGAGATCATAAACTTTGTTGTCTGCAACATTGAAAAAAAGAGTGCATGCTTCATATATGTATGAGCTGTCCTGGATCAAATTTGACTTCAGTTGATTTAATAACATTGCAGTAATGTGATACATAAGATGAGGAAGTTTAATTACATCAGTTTCAAAGTACACATTTTAAACACTTTTCAAAGCAACATTGCATGTGGATGAAAACATAAATATTTTTAGAGTCAGTTAAGAAGCTGGTCACATAGTTGAAAAATAACCAACATCAAGGTATTTAAAACAATTTAGGGATGTAGTATTTCTTTCAAAGACCCTGAACTTAAACTTCAAGGGACACTCTTGTGTATCTTATCTGATAATATGAACCATAATGCTTCCCTTATCTACAATTTCCAACATATTTTGGTGTTTTACATCAGGGAGGACCCATCAGATGTTCATGAAATTGAATAGAGAGGGGCAGTCCAGAACAGTTCAAAAATTTTGAAAATTGTGGCTCATTGTTTCAATTGGATGGGATTTGATCTTTGCACTAATTAAACTTTTTCTGCTACCAGCCATGGAAATTACCCCTGTGATGATTTTAGTGGGGCTGTTATTTGACTCACTACAAGAGCAAGCCTTTGTTGACCACTTAATAACAAAATTATTACTGCTGAGTCAATGCTTTATGGTTTTCAAGGCAAGGATTCCTTCAATTCCTTTTCAGTTAGTACAGCATCAGGATATGGTGACCACAAGTGCAGAAATACTTGAAAGATGCAAGGGATGAAACACGTCCCTAGGAATTCAATCCAATGACATTTTTAGCCATTGGAAATGGGTATTGACATTCATTTCCAAAAATGAATGTCAATAATCCAGATTTAGTTGGACCATTGTATTTTGACAGCCCAGAACATGCTAATGTCATAGTTGAATAGTTATTATTATTGCTGTTGTTATTATTATGATGTTATCATCATCATCATCATCATTATTATTATTATTATGGTGATGATGATGATGATGATGATGATGATGATGATGATGAAAAAAGATGCTTTACAATGTTTGTGTACTTCAGTTCTTTGAATATGCTGGGATCAAGCTATGGTCCTGAGGCTAAGTCATGGATAGAGTTGTTCTTAGTAAACTTGCAGTTCCAAGGAGAACAGTTTTCTTTAGTTCCACTATTGTAATATTGCCAGGTATTTGTTCGACATTTGATTTATTCCTTTTCTAATAAGTCCAAGAGCTATTACAACTGGAATGACAGCTATATTAGTCTTACACATTTTGGTGATTTCTATTTAGAGATATTTCTATTTTGCAATCTTCTTGATATCTTTTGCCACAACATTTTCTTTAGATAGTATAGCCATACCAATTAAAGTACATAATTTATTATTATTATTATTATTATTATTATTATTATTGAGTGGTGGAGCAATACAAGCCCATGGGGGACTCAGGGGTAAAAACCCCAGCAAACCCATCCAACTACCAGCCCGATAAGGGTAAGCTGGGTGCATGCATCACATGCAAGTGTGTGCAATATTGATGTAAATAAAAACAGCACATGACCTTGCAGTTGGAGCCTGTTTAGGTGTCCCAGTTAAGGTGACCCATTCTGCTTAAAACAGTCTCCGTAGTGAGGCTTCACCCAAGACCTTAGGACTAAGTAATAAAGTAAGAACTTGGTACTCAGCCCTTTAGAACAAGAGACCCACGCTCATGACACCTAGATAGGATGCTCCCCCACTACTCCCACCTGTTAAACAGAAATTATTATTATTATTATTATTTATTACTATTTATATACACAAAGAAATAAAACGTGGTTAGAAAAAGGAATTTTGACATTTTATTAAGCTTTGTTAGCAATTCACTCGGTATCAGGACTGCAAGACACATTTTACTGTCTTAGATAAACTGATATGTATTTTAGTGCTGTTGATATTGCATCATATATATATATTTTTTTGTTTCAGTCATTACACAGTGAGGCAAAGGAATCTCATAACATGCCACAACTGTTTACTTTGAAAAGTCTTTAAAATATTGGGCCTACTCTGTACATTCTTTCATATATGTATATATGAGCAACTATATCTATTAATTGATCTATTAATTTTTTTCAGTTTTAAATGAGATGGATTATTATTGCATTAACTGGACTTTTGTTTGAACTAAAGTGAAGTTTTAGGCACAAAAGCAGATTGTAAGGTCATGGACCCATCTGGTTCAACAAAAGGGCAAAAACCTTTCAGAGAATTGGTAAAGAAACTTTTAGAGAATATGTGCTAAAGGTTATATGAAAATTAAGAAACAGTGGTTTGAGGATGGTTATGTATTAAAAATTGTTGTTAAAAGAGACACAAGTCAGAATCTCAGTGCTCATATGTAAAGTTATACCACATATGAAGAATATATTAGAAAACTTGAAGTTAACTTTCGTCAGAGAATTTTCAAGATGCCACAGGGAATATTTTTATGTAGGACAAGTATTACTGTTTGGATATTACGTTGTGACTTTAAGTTTAAAGGTGTATGTGTGAAAAATCTTAGTGTCATGGCTAGAGTTAATGAATGCAAAGTGAGTAGCTCAGAGCTTGCAGTTCCAGTTCACTGGGCTACCTGCAAGAACAGAATGGTAAAAATATAAGAACAATACCATTTTTAATTGTTTCTAATTGTAGCAACCAGTCATTTAAGTTGTTATGCTGTACCATTTTAGTAGTTGTGTTTTATCAATTTAGTTTTGTTTTATTATTTTTCCACATCTGAAGAAAGAATTATATTTACAATTTGTATAAGAAGAAAACTATGTTCTCGGAAAGTAATAAGTTGTTTCATAGACAGGACAAAGTTTGCATCTGCCCAGAATACATTATAAGGCCAAGTTTCAACCAGTCCTTCTACTAACACACAATTACCAGACAGTTGTTGATCATAGCAAATAATGATATCACCCTTTATTGACAGAAAATGACACCCCACCATCACCATTTCTGATGTATGAAACAAAAACTAGCAGCTAACATTAGACCTTTTTACTGTTTTCCTTTTTAAAGGTGAAATTTTTGAGTTAAAGGCAGAACTTAATAGTGATAAAAAAGACAGAAAGAAGGAGGCAGTAAAAAAGGTTATTGCAAGCATGACTGTGGGAAAAGATGTAAGGTAAGTATTGTGGTGAAAACAATACCTTGTTAAGAAATCAATATATTTTTCCTTATGGTATGCTGTTTAACTGAGTGACTGCAGTAGTTACATTGCAGTATTACATTTAATTATGATTGCTAAGGGAAAAATCACAATGTAAGTTTACCCAATAAAATGAACATGGGTAAATTTGATGGATATAATTATAGTCTAAAAGTGTTTTCTGTAAAACTTTCAGACTGACACCAGATACTTCGCTATATATAGGCCACAACATGTTTTTAGCAATCTTGGCCATGCGGACGACCTTGCTTATTTAGGTGAAAACGAACAGGACATAGAGAGTTTTCAGAATAGATTGGGTTCTTTTGGGAAGATGATCGGCTTAAAGATAAATGTTTTGAAAACAAAAGTGCTGACTGTCTTTCTGGAGGCCACCCACTGTCTATCCAGTTAAACAGCAAATTGAACAAGTTGAAGAATTTGTCTACCTTGGTTCTACGTTTAAAGTATCTGAAGTCAGCAGCTCATGTGAAATTGTCAATCGCATCGGGAAAGCTTCGTCCTGTTTCGGTAGACTGAGAAAGCAGCTTTTCGCTAGGGAAGACATATCTATCAGAACAAAGTTACGTGTGTTAAATAGTCCAGTGATCCCGGTACTGCTATATGCCGCTGAATCGTGGATTCCTCACGCAGAGGATTTGAGAAAACTATGTGGTCTATCTTTACGAGATCGCAAGAGAAATTTCGAAATCTGCATTACATGTTTAAACCAACCCACCACTGAAACCTTGATCACAAGATACTGTTTGCGTTGGTTTGGACATATGTGGAGTGTGGATGCTTCACATCTGCCAAAGATACTATATGACTCTGTTCGACCACCACAGTGGAGGTGCCCACGAAATGCACCTAATGTAAGTTGGAAAAAATTAATTTTAAAGGATGTGCAGAAAGGTGGCTTGACAAGGAAGTTATACAGAGACCAACTAGTGGCAGCCCATGGAATGACGTTGGGCAGAACACAGTGGAGAGCTTTCTTCAGGGACACCACTTTATCTATTGCCAGCAACAACCAAGAATTTACTTTAATGCAATAAGTGCAAGTAAGTGCAATATATATGTGTAATGTGGTTATGCTTCTTGCTTTTTCAGTGCATTATTCCCAGATGTTGTTAACTGTATGCAGACTGACAACTTGGAGCTGAAAAAGTTGGTTTATTTGTACTTGATGAATTATGCAAAATCACAACCAGATATGGCAATCATGGCAGTGAATACATTTGTGAGGGTAGGTTACCATAATTTTATCCGTTGTTTTAGAAAACTTTCAAGAATACATTATGTAACATTAAACGAGATCTTGCTCAAGGTGTTTGAAGAAAACAAGGAATAAACCAGTAATAAAAAATGATTTATATACCGTCAGTTTTCTTTTTCAAATATGGCTTGAAATGCAAAAAAGGAATTAATATTCTAACGTATATTGGGGAAATATGATTTTTTAATTATATCAGGAGTGGGGTATACGGGGGGCAATTTAAAAATTTTTCTGGATGCATGTGGCTACTTGTTCTTTTGATAGTTTGAAACATGTTGATCAATTTTTTCGTGTTAAAACTTGTTAAAAAATGTTAAACCTCCAAACGGTCCGTTTTAACACTCGACACGACCTTTTAGGACTTTTAAGTCGTTTTCCTTCGTTCTGTTTCATTAACTATAGAAAACCTGGGATAAGCCAAGTACACTCAACCCATAAGATTTGGACAGTGGTCTCACCAAGTGTTTTGTTGTATACACTTTAGTTAAACAGTTATTTTTGGTTAGTTTTATGGTATTTTTCGGTCCATAAAAATTTTAGAGGATTTATCTCACAAAATTAAATAATTTTTGGGCAAAAAAGAGATCACATACATTGTCAACAACAAATGAAAAACATGTCAACTAACCATGAGTTGATGCTCATAAGTGCAACTCATTAAACAATTTGCATATGTCTTTATAATTCTCCGTATTTGTAACCTCGTAGGGCAAATTTAGATTTTGCCCTGGCAAACCATGAAATTTGGTCCAAATCCAATTTCTTTGCTATTTTTCCACTTCTTGGGATGAAATGGTGCATTTAAACAAGTTGCCACAGAAATCTTTTTTTTTGCTCATATAGCCCACTGCTAATTATATTTGGGAAATATGTGTTTTCTATTTTATTTTTTTTTAGTTTTAACGTCATTTCCCCCCAGCAATTGGGGCTCAGACGGTGCCCTTCAGAGGGACTTTGATTTGGCAGTGAGGAATTTCTTGGCCGGATGCCCTTCCTGACGCCAACCAATGGCTTTTTTCTTTTTTTGTAAAGTTCCAAAGTCTCCCCGCCAGCTCGCGGAATCGAAACCGGAACTCTTGGTTACTGTGCAGTTGCACTAACCATTAAGCCACGGCTCCTCCATGGGTTTTCTATTATAATTTGAATTTACCCTTGAAATTTCATGTACGATGTTGAACATTGAAATAAGCACACTTTATTTGCAATACAGTTGGAATTACCGTACTTGTTTATTTTGTATTTCGATACCAAGATAGAAATGGACATTCTTCGGAATTCGGAATTCCTGTATAGTGTTTTGGTAGATAGTATATACAATATTAATGTTAGTTCAAGTGCTGATGCTAGTATTTTTGCCGTAGGTGTGAGATCTAACCAGGCCATAGGAAACGTTTTGCTTTCAGACTCCATTTTTTCCTTGCCACAGGACTGTGAAGACCCAAGCCCGCTTATCAGAGCACTAGCAGTCAGGACTATGGGGTGCATTAGAGTTGATAAAATAACTGAATATTTGTGTGAACCCTTGCGAAAATGCCTGAAGGATGAAGATCCTTATGTGCGTAAGACAGCAGCAGTTTGTGTTGCAAAGCTTCATGACATAAATGCAACACTGGTTGAAGATCAAGGCTTTTTGGAATCTCTACGCGATCTGTTGTCAGACTCAAACCCAATGGTGAGTTGATGTTTTGACAGCAACTGAGTGTTATTTTATTTACATTTGTAATGTAAACTGAATCCCTTTCCAACTCAAGCAGAGACATTTGCACTAATTTGAGCATTTGAACTACTGTTACTATTTTAATTGGTATACAAATTGTTAACTTGTGGAAAAAATCATTGTAAACATTTTTATAAGGTAGTATATAATGCCTTATTGCGTTAGCTTTCTTGCCTGCAACCAAAAACTTTGAAATATCTACAGAGAATACACAAATTTGTACTGGTACACTTGGTATTAGCCGTCAACAAACTGCTCTTTCTGCTACTTATTTTTCCCCACCAATTACTCTTTACATCTGCAATCTGTAGTCTTTTAGCCCTTTGGGGGTTATAATTGAAATAGGAGTTCAAGCAAAATGCCTTACTTTTTTTAAAGATACGAGTCTTTTGCTCCAGCTGTTTGGTACACTGAGAGATCCCTATTCTCTACCCAGGTAAATTAAATACAGAAATCCATTATTACAAGCCTAGGGAATTAGGACAGATTGTAATGGTTAATTAACCCAAACACTTCAACGTGCTACTGCTTCTTCAATGTAATGATTAAATAATAAAGTAATTACTATTTATCAAATAAGACTGACATAACGTCATACCATATCCTATCAAAACTCTCAAAAGTCTCAGGACAAAATTATGAAATAAGAGCTATTAATTTATTTATCGGCCATATTTAGCCTACCTCACTTTTCATGCATAAAAATGATTTTGAAATAAAAATCTAAAAAGCAAAGTACAGATTAAACTGGGTAAAAATAAATTGAAATTTGATACAGCAGGAAAATGCAAAAATTGAAGTAAAACAAAGAAAATAATAATATGCAAGTTAACTATATTATTACTTTTTTCTTCACTGTATATGGACGAGTTTGCAAATTTTTTTACATTTTGCCTTATTTTGTAAGTTAAGAATAGATCATCCCATGTTTGAAAACACGAATAAATAAGGGTAATTAATTAATTAATAATATACGTATATTTCTTTCATGGTGGACGAAGCCAGGTGTTTTCTACCCTAGTATTAATCCCAAGGACTGTTACTCATTCTTAAATGAAGTTTCATCCATTCTGTGTTTAAGTCCCTAAGTACAGAGCTTTCACTTCCCCTTCCACGTACTGCTTATCTCTGCAGTTATCGTCTATCTTCTTTTGTCCCTGGTGACAATATTCTTAATTGGTTTAAGGTTTTTAAATATTACTTAACATAGTTCAAGATGGTCGTAATAACCAAGTTATTTTGTGTCAAACACAAGAATCATTTGTTTTCCTGAGAATAGCTTACCTCTTATACAAGTGCATCTCAGCAGAATGGTAGTGATATTTGGCAAATGGTCAAATATGGTTGCTCGTATAGAGGTTCATATAGAAAAATAAATTATACATTTCTAAGTGCATCGTTTTTCCCAAGGAGTTTTGATGGTGTACCTTGCGAGAATGACTTTTATTAGAAATCGAACTTAGCGACTGACATAGCAAACGTATCACACTAGACACGTACATTTTAGTCTTGGAGATGAAAAATTATACCATTGATGCTAGAAATTAAGGAGAAAAAAATTATTATAATTAGAGGAGTTGAATGCAAGTCATTATCAAAAAATCATTTGTAATTAAGCAAAATTACTTTTTAATCTAAAAATTTGTGTAGGAGGGTGTGTTGTACTTGATTGGAGCGGATTCGCTTCTAGCATATAGCCCAGTTAATAGTATTTTTAAGCTACCGTTTTATCGTACAAATGAAATGACGTATCTTTTGAGGTATTATTATTATTATTATTATTATTATTATTATTATTATTATTATGTTCATCTGTCGATGTCGACGATGACCACGACTTCATTGTAAGTTTTGCGGTCGGTGAGTGTGGCCTTCCCTAGCAGACTGAAGATGCTGGGTAGCACCCTGAGTAGGTCTGCAAGTCTAGATGAAAGGGGCGACACCCGCATCGGAGAGGTGTGTTTAGCATTTGGACGATTACGTGGAACTTTGTGGAAGAGGCGAGGCATCCACCGGAGCACCAAGATCAAGGTTTATAAGGGGGGTTGCCCTACAACACTTTTTTATGCCTTTGAAGCGTAGACTATCTACGCGCACCATGCCAGAAAGCTCAATCGTCTTTACACGAAGTCCCTGCGAAAGCGTCTAAACATTACCTTGGGAGACAAATTACCAGACACAGAGGTATTCACGCATCTGTTAAAGTATAACGGGTTTGTTAACTTTGAAGGAATTAAATGGTAATTTTTTAGTGTACAGAATTTTCGAAATAGCATTGTCTAGCCACAGAACCCATATTACAGCTCCCTTAATAGATCGGCTTATCAATAGAATTTGGTAATTAACCCTGAAAATTGTCAAAATTGAAACAACTGTAAGCCTTACTAATGATGACAGATTTCAGACTCCCTTAATAGATCGGCTTATCAATAGAATTTGGTAATTAACCCTGAAAATTGTCAAAATTGAAACAACTGTAAGCCTTACTAATGATGACAGATTTCAAACTATGTTGCCAGATTATGAAAGTTACTGCCCTAAAATACAGCCCACTGGAAAATTGGTTTTTAGAATTTCTTCTCAGTAGCGTGTTCGTATGATTTTGAAATAAATTCAAACTATTGAAACTAAACAAGTAATGAGAAAATTAAACTTGTTTGCAGTGTTTTTAGTGGGGGTTAAAAATGTTGGATTTATATTTGATATCTTGTTAGTGATCGTTATGATTAGTGGTGTGTAGCATAGGGCACTTGGGGGAGGGAGGGAGAGAAAGATAGAGAGAGAAAGAGAGAGAGA